>JASANE010014382.1:0-23699 GCA_030248225.1 Trileptium ribeirensis
ACATCAGCATGCTGGACGTCTTGAAGGACCCATCCGGATCCTAGCCTTTGAAATTCGTCCAGTTTCTTCGTCAGTTCGTTGAAGAAATCGGTCAGCTCAACAGCGATATTGTTCCCGCGCAGGATTGCGCGGGACTTTGTGTTGAAATGAGCTGATATTTGTGTGCCGTCGAGTTTACGCAGCACACATTTGACCGAAATCCACAGCTTGATTCCATGCTTGAGCTGATGTTCGATCAACCGCTCCAACATCTGACGCGATTGTGTCAGGAACAGTGACAAATCGCTGGTGTGTTGTTTGGGTACCAGGTAGTAACTACGCAAGTACCCTTTCAGCGCTTTGATCCATTGTCGTAGCGTCATCGAATTGGATTGCTCGACAATGGACGACCGTTGGTGTTGTTCGTCGGCAATCTCCTGCGCCATCTGATGTAATTGATCAAGATGGTCAGCATCGGTCGACGGTTGTTGAGCAGCGTCGCTAGATGGTTGTTGAATGACGACGGATGTAGACTGCTCCTCCATTTGCTCGTTGGTTGTTGGTTGAGGAGCGATGTCGCCTGAAGTTGATGGTTTCATAAGATTCGAACAGTTTTTCTTTTGATGTCTTGTGAGAGCGTCTTGTCGGGAAAATATTTTCCCGCAATATTCACACCAATTGAGCTCCATCCCATGAACAGTATTATTGTGACGTTTTAAATGATCACGTCTAGTAAACGTTTTGTTACATTTATTACACGTTAATGCCATTCTTTTTAAGAGATTCTGAAACAAGGTCTTAAAAAGGATATAACCAGATCACAATGTTATATAACTTTGCTACTGATATTTATTAGCTACGATATGAGATTCAGCGTCCTTTATTTATGAATTTACAACTAATAGTCATGAAGTTATTATAAATTATTAGCTATGTAACCATAATTAGATTCAACGTAGCTGAAAACCTATTATTATGAATTTTCATAAATTTACTACTAATAGTTATAAAGTTATTAACCAAAAAATCCATAAATTATTAGCTATGTAATCTATGGAAATTTTATTAAAATAAATAAATTCCCCATAGTTGATATAATATAGTTACCAATTTTGGTAACTTTACTACTAATAGTTATAAAGTTATTAACGAATAAACCATAAGCTATTATGCTATGTAATTTATGCAAATTTTAATAACATAATTAAATTCCTCATATTCGAAAGCCTATAGTTACCAATTTTGGTAACTTTACTATTGATAGTTATAAAGTTATTAATACATAATCCATAAACTATTAGCTATGTAATTTATGCAAATTTTAATAAAATAATTAAATTCCTCATAGTCGAAAGCCTATAGTTACCAATTTTGGTAACTTTACTATTGATAGTTATAAAGTTATTAATACATAACCCGTAAACTATTAGCTATGTAATTTATGCAAATTTTAATAAAATAAATAAAGTCAGCGTAGTTGAAAACATATAGTTACCAATTTTGATAACTTTACTGCTAATAGTTATCATGTTATTAACAAATAGCCCGTAAACTATTAGCTATGTAACTTAGATTTATTTAAATAGTATAAATAAAATCAGAATATTAAAAAACCTATAAGTATAAATTTTTGTTACTTTATGACTGTTATTTAAAAAGTTATTACTGCATAACTTATAAATTATTAGCTATGTAACCTACCTTATTGAGAATAAAAGAAATGAAATCAGTGTAGCCACAAACCCATAATTATGAATTCTTATTACTTTACGACCATTAGTTTAAAAGTTATGAATTTACAACGTATGTATAATTAGCTACGTAACCAAGCTTAATTTAAAAAGTAAAAATGAAATCAGTATAGTTGAAAACCTATAATTATTAATTTTTATTACTTTATGATTATAGGTTGAAAAGTTATTAAATTATAACTTATAAATTGTTAGCTATGTAATTATAAGTTATTAGTTATGTAATCTATCATACATATTTATATTTACATGAATATACAATGTACATATTTCTTATACCTGCTTCACGTGAGTTTCATACAAAGATGGGTATGCATATGATAGTATATACCTATATATTTTTACATAATCAAAAATTATTTCTACCAAATATTTGCGACTTAACGCAACCATCGTCATACCAAATATGTGAGGTTTAGCTCTGGAAACCAACTAGTAGTATTACTGCTAAAACAACCACAAACACATTTTACTATACCTATCAGTTCGTTCGTTGGTGGTACACGTCATAGTAACATGACGTGAGATTGCGCTTTTGAAAATAACCGAACAATTAAAGCTAAAACAAGCACACACACACCGTTTTTTAAAAATATATTCCACCTAGATCATTACACGTGTTTTGAAATTGTTAAATATACTTGGAAGTCAATGGTTGGGTTGAACATTATTTTTCGAAAACCATATGCGTTCTAATTTGACAACATAATATGCGTGTGACACATAGAGTTAAAGACATACGCTGTGGTATGTATCATTTCACTCTTGATTTTTAAGTGACGTATATTTAAGCTTATGTGGATAGATGTAAACAAAATACAAGTAATAAAAGTAAACTATTAATATATCAGCTAAATGAATTTAAGCTTGATTGTAACGTGTTTGTTTAGACCAACTCGACACCACATGTATATGTGGGGGCAATTAATTAGCCATCTGTCACCCCACTTCCCCCACCACTGTGTGGGGGGGGGGGGTAAAACCCCCATTTTCTATCTACTAACATAAATTATCTCAGAAAATTCAGACCGGATCTTACAAGTCCTTTTCAGAGATCGTGTGATTCGCTTGCTATGCATGAGGAAGGTCATACACCAAAGGTACACTGTGTGTGCCATGATCGAAAAATAGATTTCGCCTGATGAAACTGAGCAAAATGATGATTTGATGATTAAACCATAACTATTGTAGTCAATTAACGATTAACTATAACTAACAGTAAAAATATTCGTTACATCTCACCCTAAAGAAAAATTCATATGCCGATCCAGTATCAAAACCATAAACATAAAACACTTTCTATTCTTTTAGTTTACTCGCCTCTTTCCGATGCCTCTAGGCCTTGTGTTGTATCACAATAAGAATGCAGATCCTTAAGGCGTGTTCACACGCTCAAACTTTTTGCTCAAATTTTGATCTAAATTTGAGCTCAAATTTTGATCAAAATTTGAAAGCATGTTTTTTTCCATTTTTGGTAAGTTTGAATGTATGAACACTGTTCAAACTTTTCAAGGATATTTTTGTATCCAATCACCGACAAGATTCATTACATGAAAAATTGTTTGAGCTCAAATTTTGTTCTAAAATTTTGAAATATCGCAATTTTTCGTTAAAAATTACCGTCAAATTTTGATCAAAATTTGATCAAATTTTGAGCTCAAATTTTTAGCTCAAAATTTGAGCAAAAAGTTTGAGCGTGTGAACACGCCTTTAGAATAAAGCCACGCAGAAGGCGTGCCATGTTGCAGCCCCTACAGTAGTATCAAGCAGCGTATAAAACTCGGCACTTGCATGGGCAATTATTCGAAAGTTTTTACCGGAATAGATGCTTTCACGGAAGCAACCTACTCTACGCCTCTTAAAGCTATTATCATCCTTAATCGAAAGCTCTCAGTTATAGCTATCCTCGTAGTCATTGCCAAACCATGAGTGAGGCTTCTGATTTAAAGCCATCAAACTATATAGACACCCCACACCTGGAATGCTGTTCAAAAATGAGCACAGAATATGCTACCGTGTGCGTGCATTGTCGTTGACACGGAAATCGCTCCTCCTGAATGTGTGACGAATGACCGAAAATAATTTCTTTTATTCTACGAGATTAAAATAAAATTTAGCAGTGCTGGTAATCCAGGCACAGCTACGACTGAGCATCGAAAATAAAGGAAGCCAGGCAACTCAAAATAAACCACTGTAGCTTGCACAACATAAGAGATAAAAGAAAGGGCAAAATTTCCGACGATAACGTCGTTGAGGAACTGACCAAAAATAAAGTAAGGGCGAGTAAGTTTCCCCAAAATCTACAGACATTCCAAACCGACGAGGATTTGTCGAACCCTAGTATGTCAGCTGATAAAAAAGTAGAGAAAGGCAGGCACATTCGAACGAGCGAAAAATTACCTCGAATAATATGATGTAGAGACTCAGCATCCGGTCGTAGTCAGGAAAAGAATTACGTTGACTTTAAATCATAGGCATAAATATGACCAAATGGAGTCAAATTATATTGCCTGAATTTTACAAAATTTGTTAATTTTGGTAAAGCGTTGATAAGACGAGAGGTTGCTGCACAAGAACATCCTGTAAGTTTGTAGAGCAAAACAAAGCTATTTGCATGAGTTATAATTTTTCAGCTTTTCTCAAATTCACCGGGGACAAGTTGGGAACGATAAAAGCTGAACCAAATTCATTCAAATATACGAAGTTGTGAAAACTAAAAGCGTAAGTCAAAACTTTTCGGTCTTTCTTATGAACATGTAGAATTCAGTCGTGCTACAGAACACGAAGTATAGGTGTGAAAATATCAGCCCCTTTATCAGTGTTAAAATGACCGCTGCCAATTAGTTAGTAGAAACGATTCCAGGTACAAAATTTAGGCTTTTTCAAGATTCGTATGAGCAGTGAGTGACGAGTCGACATTAATTCCTATACATAAACTTTGGGGTTGAATTTCCAAAAGGACCTCTAATGCATCATACCATAAAATTAGACTCGTCGTCGTCGAAAGAGGTTAGGCCAAACATATTATCAAAGCTTACATGCGGTTTGCGAGGCTAATCGATTCCCGAGGAGTAGGTGCATCGCTACATCTCTTCCAAGAGTCGAGGACGCCAGGGTCATATGTATGCTGTTTAGTAGAAAGTTGGCTGTGCAGTTGGGTAGCCCATCCGAAGCTATTGACAAAGTGTTTTGTTTATGATTTGAGTTGGTATCGACCGAATCGAATTGAAAATTTCTCCCACAAGTATATATATATAATATTAAAATGTATTGATCTTAGATTTGACGTACTTAACCGGGCACAGTGCAAAAACAAAATACCACAATAGTCCATAGGCGTCAACAGGGAGTAGTACCACTAAGCATCTGATATCCTAATCCCATCCCCTGAAACACGCCATTGACACACCCTGAAAGCACCCCACCGCACCAACTCCGTCCCCGGACCACGCCCCGCGCCGCCGGCCCGCAGGAAAATTTTAGCGAAAGCTAAAAAACAGGGTTAAATTTTTCAAATATTGACACGCCATTCACACACCTTGAAAGCACCCCACCCCACCAACTCCGTCCCCGGACCATGCCCCGCGCCGCCGGCCCGCAGGAAAATTTTAGCGAAAGCTAAAAAACAGGGTTAAATTTTTCAAATATTGGGTGAAGTTGGTAAAAAAGGAAAATAGGAAAAACTCATTGCTAAAGCAAAATCCGAATGAGGATTTTGAGTTCCTAAAATTTTAGGAAATTTTACCTGCCACATCACTACTACCCCAAAGAACTTACTCGATACCACTTATCCACACTTTAAATTCGACTGGCTATCGACACCCATGACCATAATCGTATATCGTTAAAGATCAATCGCTGCCACATACTGTTATCATACTTAACTGTGATGTACGCCATGCCGCGCTCGATATAAAACTCCTAAACCTTTTATTAGCCAAATCCTAGGTTCTTTTATATGAGACATACATTAAGTTATACCTAAAATCGGGACTCCCGTCCCCGGACCTCCGCTCAACGCTGTTTCTTTTCAATCTAAAACTTGAATTATCAAGGTTAAGTACGTCGAGTAAACCTGGCCCTTCGTATTACCCAACAGATTGGTTGAACACTAATTATTTAATCTCAGACGGCACTCATAAATATAAGTAGCGCACAAATACTTTGTCTATACGGCAAAACTGAAATCATTACGCGCAGTTGTGTTATTAGCTGTGTTGCTTTAGGGAGTAGTTTCGTAACGTACAGTAACGATTTTTTCAATAGAATTTTATAGCCGTATACAGTGCCATGAGCTGACCCCTACACTCCAGTTGTGGCTTCGTACTGAGGTGGGCCTCAGTCTATGCTTCACTGATTGCGGAATTGTTCTACACAGGACATTTTGTTGTTCAAATCAAAACTAATTAACGATTAATGTATCAATTAGCAATTCTAATATTTTAGGGACTTAGTATGAGAATTAAAGTATAATTTTACAATTCTGACATAATATACAGGACTTATCAATGTATACGGCATAACTTTTTAATAACATAATAAAATATATAATATGTAACAGCCCAATTTTATGAAAATGATAAAACGCTTGAAATGTATCAAAATTTGCAGGGAAGGAAGGGAATGGACGACCTGGTACCGGTGGAGTGTGACCTCCATACGAATTTACATAACTGTGCAGTATTGTATTGATTATGAAATAAACGATCGTATCTCATTTATATTGTGCTTGTAAGGTCGAACTCCACCGCCCGAAGGTGCCCGGAATGATTTTGGTACCGAACGCAAGAGAAAAGTATCACGATTAAGCATGTCCGGTCGATCCTCGTGAAAATGGTGAATAAAATAATTAATGCATAAATTGTTTTGTATATTATGTTATATCTGTTGTGCGGGACGGGTGTGCGTTCGGAGGGGCCAGGGACCGACGAATAAGGAATTTTGGTGACACAACAAAAAACCGGTTACCCTGAGTCCGATCCCAGCGCACACGCCGAGCGGTTACCAGTATACGTTTTATATCTGTCATACCTATAGTTCATGTATGTGTTTTATGTAGGGTCAGAAATTATCAGGACAAATTCAGAGTTTCATTCAGAATTTCATATATACAGGCCGGTCATGTTTAGGCAATCAAATTTTCGATTCTGGAAAACTGAAATTTCGTATACAACGTTTCTAAGGCACTATTTTAAGGTACAACGCTAAAAGTTCAAAATTTCGGGTTTTCTGCTAAACTCAAGGGAACGGCGGTGACCAAGCCATCTTAAGGACCTTCTAGGGGTGTCAAATTGGCCAAACGGGTCAAAAAATTTGGTTCCCCTAAGTACTTATGGACCCCCGAACAGGCGTTTAAGCCTCCTATTTTTTAAGTCCTAAAGGGCACAAAATAACCAAAAGTCCTCGATTTTTGGACCCCAGTACATTTATCATGTCCCACCGTAACTGTTTAGTTGAAAACTGGGGCTGACCACCCCCATGGGTCCGCCCAGAATCCCCTAAACTTAAATGGGACACCAAAATTCTCGGTTGGTGCGCCTAAATCGGCCTCTAACGGGCCTCTCGTGGGAGATACAACTAAATTTCCAATTTTATCGGCAGCCGGTTCGCCAGGGCAGCATTCTGGTCCTGGGTACGACCGCCTGCTGTGTTTCGTTCACGAGATATCGGCAAAAATGTGCCGATATCCCTATGAGAAAACAGCGCCCTGAGCGCCGTTGTAAGTCCTCTTAGAATTTTTGTTCGGCCGCACCGACCAGCGTGTGTTTAGCTTGTTTACGCCGTCTCTTGGCACCCTTAGGCAAGTGTTTGCTGCGTACGTTGTTCTACTTATGTTGGACGGCAGAGTGCGTTGTTTTCTTTGTACCCAGCGACAATGCCCACTAAGTGTTGGAGTCAGCGGCATTAATCAGCTTTTGCCGTTGCTTATTTATCTTATGTATACGTTGTTGTGTTATATGGCAGTGGTTGAATTTTAAAATTTAAATCTCTCGGGACATGGCGAGGGGCAAAGTAGGCATCAGAATAAGGGGGGACTAGAGCTTAATGTATAAAAGGAAATGAAAATTAGCGCGACTGGAAAATGGTACCAGTCGTGGGTTTGTCTTTCAAAATTTGGTCGGTTTTGGCGGTTGTCGCCAAACTTTTTCTTTTGAAATTTTTTTCCTGTATTGCTCTTGCTTTTCGCTTCGCCCAGGTGGGCTCTTCGATATGCAGCTGTGTGGAAGAGACCCGCCCGAAGTTTTCGCTATAGATTTTCGAGTTTTCGCGTAGGCTCAGGGAAGGGGCAGCCCTTGCGGGTGATGGGGCGTCCGTTGGATGCCTCGCGCTCCCGCAAGTGCTGTGCGCGCGCTGCGGAGAGGGGGGTTGATCGTTGGACAAAATTGTGGTCAAAATCGTGCTAAATCTCAATAAAATGGGAATGCACCCCCGCGCTCGACTGGTTCCCTACCCACTGGGCTGAAATTATTGCTAGTGCCCAGGGGTGAATTATTTAAAGTATTGTATAGCGTACTTTGGTTGTTTAGTGAAGACCCTGCGTTAACGTTCGAGTCAAATGTCTGCCCGTTGCCCGCCTTGGATTTTAAGACAATTCCGGGATATCATCGTTCAAAATTTTAATGAAAGAATTCGAGGGCCACATTCTGGGAGCCATGGTGGTCTCTGGTGGGCTCTTCGACTGCGGACGCATGGAAGAGGCCCGCCGAGATGTCCCATGGAATTTTCGCTTAGGCTCAGTAACAGGAGTAGCCCTTGTGGGTGCTGGGGTGTCCCGCAAGTGCCGCGCCCGCGCTTTTACGACTCGAGAAAGACAATTCTAAGGAAAATTTAAGTAGGTACCACAAACGGTGGCAGTATTTAATAGGCGTAACGTGAGTGTAAATAGAAGGCTTAGACCTTAAGGACAAATTTCGGGATGCGGGTTCCGCGTTTCGAAAAGAGCCCAATTGGAGCTCACAAGACATCATTTCGTTATCCAAGGGAAGCAAAAAGGGGGAGTCTAAAATGTCTGTCGTTTTAAATTACTCGTTCATGTAACTGGTGTGCCAAGGACCGCGTGTGGGCCTAGGCCCTGGCCCACTTTTTGGTGTAAATAAGGTCATTGTTATATACACCCCAGTGGGTGACATTGTCATTTTTATGGGACTGTGCTTATGTTTTTATTTTTGTTAAAATAGGGAAAACCAAGAAATAAAAGATTTTTGCGTGTTAACTTGGGTAGGCGAAATAGATTGATTTTAGTAAGCCACGCCCTGTTGCAATGCCAAATGCTGTTTGACCTAGGCTCCCCGCACGCCACCCTCCCAGGATGACCGCTCCCGTCATGCCGTTTACCTGCTGCCCTATTCTTGCTCTCCACATAAGTGGCTGTCGCGCTTTTGCTACAGTTCAATTCCAGCCACCTCCATACCCAGTGCCGTGGCACAATTGTGTTCAGTTTAGCTCATTCGCAACGCTCCCACTAGTTTCGCTCGCGCCTGCATCCCCGCCCGTCCCTCGTCATTAACTAGACTTGGTACACCTCCCTAAGTTTCTTAAAGCAAATGTTATCCTGTTTCCCACCTTCCCCAGGTTCAGCGAGTTTCGGCCTTAAATCGAGATAGGATAACAGAATCGTCCCTCCGAGTATTAGGAGCCCAAGGGTTATAGGATAATCTCTCGGCGCATTGGATCCCTTCAAAAAGCGAGCCCTACGGTTAGGGAATTTTTGACCCTGGCATAGGGCATAGGACTCGATAACCGAAATTGAGGGAATAGCGGAAATTTCAGCCTTATTACCTGTGAGCAGGCTTAAGGGATGACCCTCCCTCAGGGGGACCCCCTACAATTAGACACGTGGGCCAATATAGGGGCCAGGCCAACACCCTGGTTAACCCGCCGGCAGCCTGCTAAGCTAAGCGGTTCCTTAGGTCATCGCATAGATCACCGCGGAGTCGTGGAAGCCGGGGTTGTCCAGGCACCACACTAGAAAAATGGTGGTGCAGCTGGGATCCCTTAGGGCCGGAACTGGTCCTAGTATAATATACATATGTAGTTCAATACTGCTAAAGCTTCAATTATATTCTATACGGCCAGGTCTACGCTTAGTCGACGTAAGGCCCCATCAAACCGTATGAAATAGGATCTCATGTATGCTCATAGAGAGACGGTAGGGGTGTTACCTCCTCAGGCTCGGACCCCCAGTAGCTCCAGAGGAGGGGAACCCGTAAGCGCCGAAGCTTGTTTGCCCACAAACCTTGTCAGTGAAGTCCTTAAGAAAAGCGTTGTTAATTGCCCACTTAATGTCCGCAACACTCAAATTCAGCTAGGCATAAACATTAAGAACATAATAAGCAAATTTATTTGTTGATGGCCTATATATTATGAAATATATATTTTGGTTATTGAATGAATTATTGCGCTTTTTTTGTGAAATGATTTAAGCTGACTTAGCTACTTATGCTGACAATTTTATATTTCGAAATTTTTATAAGCTATGTTGTCGATCAATAAAACATTTAAAGGTTCATTGTATTGGTTCCCTAAGCTAAGAGATGGTTAGGTCCAAAACCACCCCAATTTTTATTAACTTTTATGTAGTAAATTTTTCTTGGGTTTTTGGCTTTTGGGGTAACCTAGCCAGGGAGATTCTACCTATAGGGGTTTTGGGGGAATTCTCATAGGTCGGGAGGCTTCCACAAACTTGCGAAAGCATGAGTCATTAATTACGTGATTGACGCGACTCCTCTGATGGTGGCCTAGGGGTTTTAGTTTGCTTTCATCTTCAGTCTAATTTGTCGTCGCTGAGTTTGGTGCGCTTAGTTTGCGTTCTAGGAATGTTTATTTTTTGCTTTATTTTCGAGTTTTAGACGTTTGCAGGATTTTCTCAAAGGCATTTCTAGATTTTAGCTTATGGCTTTGTGTTTGAAAGAACCTGCTGCTTCGGTGTAGATGGGAGTGATAACTATGCAAATGTAAAACTAAGATGACACCAATTAAAGGAAACCATATATGGTGTCAGGAACACGGTCTTATATCGGTGGGTCATATATAAGTATATTGGCGTCACAGTACATACGTATGGGTGATAACGGCTTAAAGAAATGCGTATAGGATTAAAATCGATGCCATAATAATTACGTAATAGAAATTAATTCAAATTTCATCCATAGAGTGATCCATGGGCGAGTATGTTACAGGGGTTAACTTCGTGAGCGTCATTGGCGAGTGAGCTGGGTGTGGCATTATTAGAACAACCGGTCTTAAGTATTTTGAAGTCTTCTTCAAAAACTACCTATCTGTCATTCTTTCCAGGTGCTGGGGGTTGAGCAGACAAAGTTTCAACTATAGTGTCTACTTCCATCGCAACCTAGTTCATAAAATAACCCTCGCGCATTCTTTCCAGGTGTGAGTAAGGTAAGGGTTACTAGACAGCTTAAATCTAAGGCCTTTGGTCCAGTTAATTAAATAGAATTTATGTCCAGGTTTCTCTCTGTTAATATCACAAAAGAACTAATAACATAGGTAACCTAAATCTTGGGTAATAGATAGAAAAGAATCATAAGTGCGGAGGCAAATAGGGCCAAATAAAAAGCGAGCCAAATTAGTATTGGTCAGGGTCCGATGCAATCTAAAAAGAATTGCTGAGTACTATTCGTTGTCTATACAGTGTATTGTTTTATCATAAATAAACCTTTTTTCTAGTGCAGTTGGTTTCTGGAAAAACGAGTGCTTAGAAGTAGTCACCCAACCTCGCAAGACACAGGTCACAACCAAAACAACGCGTGCCCGTAATAGTATCCCACCGGAACTGGCCACGCCTTGTTCCATCCCAATTTCCGGTGACGAATCACCTCCCCGCTTAATTACTGGTAGCCGTCATAACAAATCAGACCTCCATTCTACCCCGAACATCACATAAAATAACCTTCATTACCTATATATTAAGTAATTGTGCGTAAATGGCTAAAGCTGGCTTCGCGTCTTGTGCTCACGGTTGTAAATTGCGAAGTCGATTGGTTCATAATGTATTTTATCGTTCTGTGATTATTTTTACTGATTAATATAATTAATAATATATATAATACATTTATATAGCGCCTTTTTCACAGAACACCTTGCAAGAGCCCGTTAAATGACAATATGACAGCAAACAATATCAATAAATGAAAGCAAGTCAATGGCACGGCAAGAAAACTAAAACTATGATGGAAATAGATGAGTTTAGGTTTTAATTCAAAGGCAATCAGATACGAACTGCGAATATCCAACGGTAGGTCGTTCCATAACGAGGGTGCTATGAAACTAAATCTGTTCCTCTAATCGAGACATGCCACAGTATACGCTCGTCGGCATGCCTGGAAACAATGCACAAATGGAGCCTATCACGAATATATGCAGGTACGTTTGATGCGAGAGCACTGAGTAAATTATAATTATGCAAAGCTGATTATGGCGTATATATAGCTGTTTATCAAACTGGTGTGAGGTCGGACGTGGATATCTTATTCGGGCGCCGGCTCTTGAAGCTAAGGGCACTTGATCGTGGGTTCGAATCTGCTTTGCAGATCCTTTCATTTTCAAGCTTTTATAGCCAGGTTCAAGTTTCATTTGGCAGGTTTATTACCTTATCAACCGTGCTTTCGAATACCCCATATCCGTATTGTGGAGATAAAATAAGCTGACTCCGCTGACGGTGGCGCTTGTAACATTTGTGGTAATTCATTAAATTCTCAATCAGCACTGAGTCTTGCGCCCATACCGCAGAGCTTAAACAGCAAGCCATGAGGGGACTTCCAGTGTGGCATATTTAAAATTTGTGATTGTAGGATGTACTCTATGACATGTGTACCTGAACGTGTCCATGTCAGGTATCATTTTCAAAGATCGAGAGGAGAACATTGTTGACTTTCTCCAATCACTGACAATTTACCCGGAACCACATTAGAATGAGGTTAGTGTTGTTGAGTAATGCGATTGAAAATAGAAAAAGTAGAAACAAAGCATGCCATATTAAATAGCAGGAATTAAACTAGTAGTGTGCAACCGACGCTTAAACGTAGCAACAGTTGGGGCATATACTTCGAATGGTGGGAGTGAATTCCATACTCTTACAATTCGGTATGGAAAGAAACCTTGGCGAAAGTGTTGGAAATGTGTGCCACCAATTTGGAGTTTATAGGCGTGTTCGCGGGTTCGTTCGCAACAGGCTGAGAGAAGTTGTAAGATGACTAAATTGATTTGATTGTTTATAATCTTATAAAGTGTAATGAGGTCGCATCGAAGTCTGCGTGTTTGTAAGCTTTGGATTCCAAGATAACGAAGACGTTCTTCGTACGACCAGCTGCGAATAGAAGGTAGCAATTTCGTAGCATGTCTTTGAACAGACTCCACAAGTTCGATATCTCGCACATAAAAAAGGCACCAGACAACAGTGGCATATTCGACTATCGGCTGAACCAAAGCCTTGTATAAGGACATCCACTTCCGCTTGTCCGAATAATGGATTGTTCTGCTAAGGACTCCAATAATACCACGAGCACGTGAAGTGACATCGATACTGTGTTTGGAAAAAGTGAAATCAGGGGTCATGATAATTGCGAGGTCCTTTTCCTCCGATGTTGGAGACAAAATGTTATTTCCGAGATGGTATGCTGAGCAGGGATTGTGATGGCCGCAGTGCATAACAGCGCATTTATTAGTGATAAAATCTAGTAGCCAGGTGGCAGACCAGAGATCTAGACCTCGAATGTCGGCTTGTAGATCATCTATGGATGAATATCGAAGTGGGGATCTTGGGATGCTCCGTGCCAAGCGCATATCGTCAGCAAGCTTAAATAACGGACTTGATGCGTACTCATCGATATCATTTACGAAAAGCAAGAAAAGCAGTGGGCTTAAGACAGTGCCTTGGGGCACTCCACTTAGTACAGGAAGGTAGTCAGATGCCACTCCATTTAAAACAACTCGTTGTGTTCTGCCACAAAGAAATGATTCTATCCATTTCAGTAATTGTCTAGTAATTCCATAATCACGAAGTTTGTGAAGTAAGGCGGTGTGATTTACGCAGTCAAATGTCTTTAAAAAACGAAATAAAGAACGACGCAAAACGACACCAAGACAGACAGTATCAAGAATTTCAGTAGCAAGGTTTAGATATAGCAAAAGTTGTGATGCAGTAGATCGTTTTGGGGTAAATCCGTGCTGACTAGTGTACAATAAACGGGGAACTCCACTTAGTACAGAAAGATAGTCAGATGCCACTCCATTTAAAACAACTCGTTGCATTCTGCCACAAGGAAATGATTGTATCCATTTCAGTACTTGCCCAGTAACACCATAATCACGAAGTTTGTGAAGTAAGGCGGTGTGATTTACGCAGTCAAATACCTTTCGAAAATCGACGTAAACGACATCTACATCGTCACCAGCATCAAGAATTTTAGTAGCAAAGTTTAGATATAGCAAAAGTTGTGATGCAGTAGATCGTTTTGGGGTAAATCCGTGCTGACTGGTGTACAATAAACAGTTATCAGTTAGATAAGCTTGTAGGTTAGAGCGTATTATACTTTCGAGAACTTTTGATACAGAAGATGTTAAACTTACTAATTGTGGTTAGGTCTTCACAAATAGGTACATAAAATTTCATGAAGTATTAATTTAGTAATAATAACTTCTCATGATAAAATCGGATTCAGGCTCAAAAGAATCGAGTTGTCGGTGGCATAGGTTTATAACTTAATAATTGTTGCATGCCAGTCGGGCGCGATCGTACTAATTTAATTATTAGCTTTAAACCTAAGGCAAACAATAAGATATCTACATAACCTTGACGCAGTGCAACCCAGTTTGGTGTACTGCTCAAATCTAAGGAAAAGGTTAACCTATCGAGATAAATCGCGGGAGCAAGCCAGTTGGGTGTGCCCGCGCTAACCTAACAAGAAGAACGAATAGGGACTTACTAATACTAAATCTAAAGACGAGATTAAGGTATCGATATTGTGAGTTTATCGGCATTTTCGGGGGCGCGATTTCATTAGAAACGTTAGCCGACATCCCCACTGGTGGCCAATGGGTAAAGGTGGAAGCAGGGAGCGAGTTCAAGAGGTACCCAAAATATAATCACAAGGCTAAAATAAAAGGGAGGGGGCCACCCAAGAAATAGATCAGACTACCAGCGGTCGTAGATACCCTTTTCACAGGTTAGAAATGTGCGAGTTCAGGGGTAGACGTGTCATTGTCCCGGGCAGGGACGACGAGAGTTTAGGTTTTAAAAACTGTGTAGCAGCAACAATCGAGTATGCTTACAGGAATGTTTACAGCTCCCCAAGCCATGGACGCGTTATCGTTGCAAATTCGAAACATCAAGTGATTGATGGATAGGGCAGAAGCTGATATTGATATCAGCTGGTGGGAGATTGAATCGTAGTTGCGACTGAAATAGCGAGGCAGGATCAGAACGCTAGCGAGACAAAACCGTGCCTGAAGTGTGGAGCAATTTTTTGAAAGCAGCTGTTGTTTCTGCGATCACGCAATGTTCTGGGAGACCGTTCCAAATGTTAATTACACGTTGGGCAAAAAATTTTTTCTGCAATCTATGCGGGGGGTTCGTGTTGGCCACAGTTTGAGGCAATGCTCTCTAGTTCCGCTAATACGAGCTAAATTAAATAGTGTGGTCCAATCATAATTTACCAGTCCATGCAGCATTTTATGGACCATGATGGTGTCGGCTCGGAGACGGCGTTGCTCAAGAGTTTGGATGCCAAGCCATTCCAGTCTCTGCGCATATGACAAGTGGCGAATGGCCGGTATAAGTTTTGTGGCACGGCGCTGCACATTTCCTATCAGCACAACATCGCGTCTATAATGCGGGCTCCAAACATTGCTGGCGTAATCTAGCTTAGATCGAACAAGTGAGTAGTACAAAGTTAGAAACGTCTGTGCATCCCAAAACCGCCAAGTCCGTGACATCAGTCGTAGCATTGTTTGGGCTGCTGAGACAACACTGAAGCAGTGAGCAGAGGACTGAAGTTATCGGCTAGCTTAATTCCGAGATCGTTGACCTCGCTGGACACTGGTATATTTTCGCCCATTATTATATAATCGCGCGCTGGGATACTATAACCAAAATGCAAACATGCAAATTTATTAAAGTTAAATTGAATCTTCCAACGATCAGCCCAAGATACGGCCGCATGTAGATAAAATTGCAAGTTATCGCAGTCCAGCCAGCTAACTTGTCGGTTAATACGTCGCATAAGCTTGGAATCGTCTGCGAACATCCAAATTTTGCAGGATACAGCGTCGACAAGATCATTTACATAGAATAGAAATAGCATCGGACCGATGAGAGACCCCTGTGGAACACCGGACGAAACAGGGAGAAGTCTGACATTTCCCCGTTGATTACGACTGCGTGAGAACGATCTTGGAGAAAATTTTCAATCCATAACAATAACGGGTCCGATATGCCATATCCTTTAAGCTTGGCTACTAATCGGTTGTGGGGTACCCGATCAAAGCCTTTCTTAAGATTGAGGTAAATTACATCAGCTGAGTCCCCGTCGTCTAATATTGTAGTCAGGGAGTTAAGATAGTCAACGAGTTGCAGTTCGAGGGCCTATTTGGAATAAAACCGTACTGGGAAGAAGACCAGAGCGAGTTGGAGATTGCGAAATCAATGAGCCGTTGGCGCATCACTTTTTCCATTATTTTACATGTGCATGACGTCAAGCTTATTGAGCGGTACTTGCTTACCTTGTGTTTGCTACCTTATTTCAATATAGGAGTAACTAGGACCCGCCGCCAATCGTCCGGAATCCGAGATTGCGTTAAAGAAGTATCAAATAAGTGCCGAAGGAATGTAACCAATGTTTAACAACAGTTTTGCAGCATAAAGTTGTTTATTCATCGGTACCTTCATCGCCTGTAGTTTTACAGGAACGAATTGCAGATACCATATTCTCCTCGGTAAACATAATTGTAGATATTTCAGCATTAGTACGAGAGTGAAACTGAGAGATTTGTAAAACTTCCTTTACAAAGACGAAAGCAAAGTAAGTATTTATCAAAGACGCAGATTCTCGGTCGCTTTGTGAGTATTTTTTATCATCGCGCAATATTGGTCCAGCACTGCTACGAGCTCGCTGTCGAGAATTTACGTACTTCCAGAACGACCTGTTATCGTTCTTGATATTGTTAACCAGTGTTCGCTCTTACGTTCAAATAGCTCGGTTTGTTTCACAAACTAGGTTATCCGAAAAGAGTTTATATCGCTGAAAAGCAACGGCGGAGTATCTACGTTGATATGCCCTTAAACCATTTTTTCTTCTGCGAGTGACATCTCGCATGCTATTGTTCATCCACGGTGCCTTCGCTTCCGTTTAACGTGACGCTGAATTGACGCTGTTGATGTAGAACAGTTGAAATTGCACGTGCTATGTCTTGCCATATCGATTCAACATCGGTTTTCAACAACACAGATTCCGCAACAAGTTTATCTAATACAAGGCAGTTTGCATGGGTCCAATTTATCTGTCAAAGATTGAGCAATCTACGCTGTGTCGTCCGTCGCTGAAGGGATTCCGAACAGATGTACAAATAAAGTTACCATTAAATGATCGCTATTCCCCAGTGTGGGTTCGGTACGTATTTGCTGGACCATATTATCTTCAGTAATAAAAATGAGATCAAGCACCTCGGACTGGCGAGTAGGAATAAACATTGTGTTGAACGAGATTTGCGTCCAGAACACTGTTCATGAACTGGCCACATGTAGCTGGCCAGGTATTGTCTGCTCAGTTTACTTCACCGTGGTTAAAATCTCCTAATATATAGAACTACATGACGAAAAGCTGGTGAACGAATGCCACGCAGTATTTCGAAATAATGGAATTGTGGTTAGCGTTATTTGACGACGATCTATAGCAATTTATAATTGTAAGGGCTTCCCGGCTGCTATGGTTTATTCGTACGGCTACTATGTCTTCGTACCAACGAAAGTCAATACTAGTTTCTAAGGTTGGTTGAAGATGGCTCGATACATATAGGATGACGCCCCCACCCATGGACGTACTACGGTCAGGACGAAACATAGTAAAAGCTGTCAAATGGATTTCAGAATTGGATATATTTGGCCGACCCCACGATTCACACGCGGCTATAACATCAAGCGAGCGTTCCGATACCAGAGAACTAAAAAGATGTATCTCATTCATCAAGCTTCTAGCATTAAATGTTAACAATTTCAAAACATCTGCACGCTTCCGCGGCGCTTCACCACTGTCATTGTCAGTATTACTTGATAAAACATTAGAACACATGCATGAAATGTTAGCAGATACATAAAATTGTTTAGAAACTTTGAATACATCATTGCTGAAAATAATAGACGTTGTAAAATTATTGACTCATAGAAACCGTTACCAGCTACTTCTGCTGAATAAAGGGACGTCTGCACCAGAATTGTCCGGACGCCTTTGGAAATCAGTGGCTAAAATATTATTTGAATTTCGAACAAATAGGCGACCATTTCGAACAAAGGCTGTCTGGTTATTTTTAGTGGATTCACGATGCTTTTCTAAGGTAGCTTTATCAGGTGCTAATTGATTTTTCGTTAGATCATCTTTGATGCTAATAAGCTGGAACCTGGAATTTTTTAGGGATCGCGCTCTTGATGTAACGAGGTTTTTCCGCAGCAGATCCCAAAATAACTTTTGTTGGACGAGGCCTAGCGCCTTTCTTTCCTACGCGTGCGGCACCTATAACCTCCACTGTGTTGGTACCAGCCGATGTATTGAGACCCAGGACCGCCAAAATATGAACTGCGGCCCTGTCGTCAAGCATTCGTTGCTTGCCTTGCAGACGGGCAGATTCAGGCAATTGAAAAAGCATAACATTTTTCTTACGAAATTCCATTTCGCGGAACTCCTCATTAATCAAATCAACACCAGAGATACCTATAGTAACTGATCTTGGAGCAGCGTGTTCAAGCTTGTCAGCTCGCTTAGCTAAATCTTCAACTTTCCGGAGACATTCAGATGAGGCACTGAGAATGCGTTTCACTTTGGGATAACAGTGGCTGCAGTCCCACGAAACCTGATCGTCACGTTTGGCCAATTCAGTAGCCAAACTAACAGAAACACCAGCACATACCCTAGGAAACGTTCTGGAACAAAATCGGCAACGAATGGGTGTATCGCCATTTGTGATTCTGATAACACAATTTGCAACGGGACACGTTGGTTCGTAGCAAGGAACATCAGAGAGAGCATGAGATTCGCCAATAGACCGAGTTAAACGCTGCCGTGATTGAGTAGAAGCCATTTCAGACACAACTATGAATATATTAGTATATTAGTAGTTTTAATTAAACCTGAAATACTACTAGTCGGTAGTGGAACTACATTTGTGAGCGGAGCTTGGGCTGTGGCATTACGAATGTACTCAATTTTATGTTCTTGTAACTACATTACATAGGGCTTTATCATTGGTAAAAATATTATATTTGAATTCTTCGACCAAAAAAACCTATAATGGTTTGATCGAAACGACTCTATTTCAATAAATATGTAACACAAATATTGCAAAATTATCTTTTTAGCTGCATAAATTAACTAATTAGCTAATTACTAATTAACCACTCCAAATTTTTTAATCCCAAATATCAGGTTTCTACTCTGACACGATAGGCTTTCAGACAAAAAAAGTTTTTTAAAATCCGTTCAGTGGTTCTTGAGATCCGTCGGAACGAACGAACGGACGGACAACGACTTTTTACTCCCAGACAGAAAATAAAAACGCTTCGCTCGGCTACGCCGAGCTCCGCTCAAAAAACTATAGATGTAATAGATTCCCGTATAGGTTTGAATAAACTTTTGTGACCCTTGACAACTTGGAATAAACCGTACTGTAGAATAGATATATCTTGCATCTTGATGTGACTACATTGAACCATAAGTTCAACTGATACATCACGTCCTACACACTTCTTTAACATGTATGACCGCGTCACTATCGCAGTTATCTAAAGAATTCACTTATCCTATATGCCAGCAAAGTAAAACATCAATTTCGCTATCATATGTTTTCTTCAAACTTCAGATTTAGTCTGCTGTAGCGTGCTTGAGTAGACCTGGCTACAGCAGAAATATAAACGTAAACAATATTCAAATTAATTTCAACCAAAGTTTGTGTAATAAAACTTAAATCGGCAGCAGCGTGAGCAATATAATAAAGCAGCGAGCGGCGGGGCGAAGCGCGGACGAACACATTACTATTATTATTGCTATTATTATTAACATTATAATTCAGCTTACCGACACAAGCCACGGCAGGACGACTATATCAATGAAATTTTTAAGCCAAAATTTGTACCCGTTGAATTATTACCGAACTCTCATTAAAATGAGAAATTAAGACTTTAAGTGGAAAAACAGTTCTAATTAGACTTCGTCTTAGTGCTGCTAAAGATGTTTATGCAAGATTTTAAAAGTAGTCTAGTAAGAAGCCAGTTACATGGATCATACAAGCAAGCCAATCTTTTCAGGTAATTTCGGAACGCATCACGTCTTGCTATGGAGTGCTCGAGTAAGCGAGGCCACAGCGTCATGATGCCTTGTTTGTGAAGTTTCTTTAAAAATTTTACTCCGCTCTAAAGCGCTCGAGTAAGTATATTCCCAGCACATCTGTTAAATTTTTCCTAGCGATACGATTCCACTGTGAAGCATTCGGGTAACAAATTCTCAGTGTCGTCATATCGAAAGTTTATAAAAATTATCTCGAATTTTAAAATGGTTGGAACGATGCGGATAGCTATCGTTAAACCTATTGTCTATAAAATATTTATATGAATTATCCAGGGTGAACTGTATTAGTCCTGACGGCATCAAGCTCTATCTTAATGCGACCAAGCTGCCATAGTTAAGCCAAGGGTTGAGGTTAAGTTTCGCCATAATAGCCTTATGTGTTTGTTGGAACAAAGCTTTACACTAAGGAACCGCATTCCTTAGGAGAATATGAAAATTGTAATAATTTTGGTGGTAAAGTTAATATCAAAGAGTGATTTGCAGTGAATTAAAGTACAAAATTGGACCTGTCCAAAAGTTGACAGAACAGTTTATAGAAGTAACAAATACCGCCATGAAGAAACCCGGTATTCAATTACAGAACAAGAATGCCTAGCAGTAATTCGGATGGTCCAATATTTCCGGCCGTACTTATTGGGAAACCATACAACCATTATCGCGGACCACGCGCCGTTGGTCCAAATCCTGAATAAGAAACGACCGGTGGAACAAATAACTGTGCGACTAGCTCGAATGGCTAACAAAATTCTCGAATATGAATATACAATCGTATACAAACCGGGACGATATCACCAGAATGTCGATTGCATGTCAAGAGCACCAATAGTCCCTGGAACTGAAAATTTGGAATCAGAAGGTGAAGAAGCAAAGAGTTAATACAAACCGCTAACGACCAAAACAACAAGCGATTCAAATAAAGACCAAAGAAACTAATAAGAAGAAGCAGAAAGAAAGAGAAGTCACTGAGGATCAACAAAACGTACCAAAGAACTAAAAACTATCGAGTACCTACAGTGGATCAAGAAGTATATATCCTATTCCGAAAAATCTTTGATATTCGAAACAGAGATACAAGCACAAAGAACCCAATGAAAAGATAGTCAATGTTCAGGTTAAAACATTTTACTTTAACTATGGCTGCTATAAATACTAGAAATAGTGAAGCGAATGATGGTAATGACATAATTATGTGCTATAACCCACAATGTGAGACTAGAAAAATAAACCATGAACTGGGGGACTTTGTCATATACTGTACGCTATGCAAACGATCCTTCCATCGCGGCTGCGCCGGCATAACAACTGGTGCTGCTAAAGAATTGCTTAAAGCGTCTAACAATATCCAATGGATGTGTAATCACTGCAGTCCCCGATTTGAGCGTATGCTTGAAGGATTGTTTGCTGTCGAACAAAAAGTCGATGAACTTTCCAAACGCGTCGAAGCCTTAGAAACCGCTAATACGTCTTCAAATCAGTCTAATACGATGAGCGCTATTGATATCGTCAATGAAATCGACGACATCGAATTTCGTAAGTCCAACGTTTTGATTTTTAATTTACCCGAGCCGCCGGACAACGTCCCGTCTAAACAGCATGATCTAGCAACAGTTAATGATATTCTACGTGTTATACGATGTGATTCTACAACAGAGTCTATTAAAACCCTCATTCGTATCGGTGTTAAATCAGCAGAACGTGTACGGCCTCTCAAAGTAGTGTTTCATAACCAAGAACAACGTAATTTGGTACTGCAAAGTTGCAAATATCTTCGCAACTCCCGTTTTAATAGCATAAGTGTTAAACGTGATCTAACTAAGAATCAAATTTCAGCTGAAAAAGCTTTGGTAAAATCGCGTGATGAAATGCTGGCTGCTGGCAAAAATGTTCAGATTGTTAACCGTCGCATAGTCCGCTCACGCGTTCGTAATCAAACTAATGTACCGCCTACCGATCAAAGTAATCAAGGTTCTCAATGTGCTTTTTTAGAATAAATTCCTATTGAACTAAACAAACTGCGTCTGACAATTCTATTATTTGCTATCCTGATAATTTATGTAATTCCGATAATGTAAGTGATATTTGTAATGACTGTAATTCTGATAATTTATGTGATTCTTATAATTTTGACAATTGTAATGATTGCAACTCTGATAATTCTTGTAATTCTAATAGTTTGTGCAATTCTGATAATTTAAACAATTCTATTAATTCAAGTAATCTTGATATTACTTCTAACGATAGATCAAATTTTCGTTCTGCAATATCCTGTGCTTTATTTAACGCTAGAAGTCTTGTTAACAAGTTTGATTTGCTAAATAATTACGTTAACTCAAAAAGCGACAGCCTTGGTGTCATAGCGGTCACGGAAACGTGGGGTCGTGTTGATATAAATGACTTTGAGTTTCGTATTCCCGATTTTACTATGTACCGCCGCGACCGTTCCACCTCCACGGGAGGTGGTTTGCTTATTTATATAGCAGACCGTTTAAATTCTCACCTAGAAATCGTGCCCAATGTTTCTGAGTCAGCAGAGATACTTTGTGCTGCAATTCCACTTCGCGGCCGTGATCGTCTCTTAATTGTTTGTTGCTATAGACCTCCAGCTTACCCTCAACATCTAAGTGACGCGTTTATTACCTGCTTGCGACAGGTACTTAATGTTCGACACTCTCATTTACTTCTGATGGGGGACTTTAACTATCCAGAAATTTGCTGGTTACGTAATACCTGGCCTGTGAACTGTGACAATTTTATGCTCCTAGTAGATGAATTCGATCTACACCAACATGTTGCCACTCCAACCCGAGGTGCTGCTATTCTTGATTTGGTATTTACCAGTGATGCAGATATGATTGACGCGTTGTCAGTTGGTCCTGGTCTTGGTAGTTCTGACCATTTTGCTGTTGAATTCAACTTACTTTTATACTATGATCCGTGTGAAAATACCCAGATTAGTCGTAATTATAACCTATGGCGTGCTGATTGGCGCAGAGTTGGTCAATTGATTATCAATACCGTCCCGCCCCAATGTTCAAACGTTGCTGTAGATTACCATAATATGCGAACTGTAATAACAGTTTCCTTAAATGCGTGTGTTCCACTTCGGTCGAACTCTAATCAAAGACGTCATCTTCCATGGATGACAGCTGCTGTTAATAGGTCCATCAAACGTCAACGTAATGCTTATCGTAACTGTCAACGATACAACACACTTCGTGCTTGGCGCATATATAACATCCGTAGCACGGAAACCCAATCTCTTGCGGCAGTAGCTATCATGCAATTTGAGCAGAAACTGGCCTCTAATATCACGACAGACCAAAAATCATTTTGGCGCTATGTAAATTCCCAGAAACGGTTCAAGCCAAGGGTGGGCCCAGTCGCATCTGACAATGGTGCGCTT
>JASANE010014383.1:0-16742 GCA_030248225.1 Trileptium ribeirensis
CAGGAGACATATACACTCCACAAACCACGAAGACTTAAATTTCGCCTACGTCGTACAGTAGTAAAAGGGTTAGGGGATCTTTTTCAAGCAGATTTAGCTGACATGTCACAACTGTCAGCTCATAACAATGGCGTGAAGTATCTTTTACAGTAGTTATCGATTGCTTTTCAAAATTTGCATGGGTCGTTCCGTTAAAAAACAAAAAAGTTGCAACCGTATTATACGCCTTAAAGACAGTTTTTGTGAAACATAAACCTGAAAACTTTCAGACTGATAGTGGTAAGGAGTTTGTGAACAGCTTAGTCAAGGAATACTGCAAAAACAAAGGTATTAATGCATACACCACAAAGAAACAAAAGCAAGCATTGCTGAACGCTTTATTCGTACTCTAAACTCCAAGATATACAAGTTATTAACTACAAATAATTCTCATTGCTACATTAACAATCTTCAAAGTTTGCTTTAAACAGCTACAACAACACAGAAAGTAGGCACGGTTTCAGTCCCCGTGCAGTTTGTCCTTTAAATGAAGATGAGATTAGGAAGAAACTGTATCCAAGTCATGACGTTGATGTACGTTATAAATTCCAACTTGGCGACACTGTTCGTGTTTCCCTAGAAAGGTTACGGTTTGAAAGAGGGTTTAACCAACTTTGGTCTCAGGAACTATTTAGAGTGATCAATCAGTTACCATTTGACCCTCCTGTGTATGAAATTGAAGATGCAAATAAAGAAAAAATATTGGGTAGATTTTACGCTCAGGAGCTGCAAAAGGTACAACTTCTGAACAACCTATTCAAAATAGAGAAGATTATAAGAAGACGAGCAGGAAGCAAGGGTACTGAATACTTTGTAAAATGGCTAGGTTATCCACAGTCTATGAATTCATGGATAAATGAGAAGGATTTAGAAACGATATAAATAAAAAATAAACAGTTAAATATAAAAAAGATGAGGCAGTTTATAAAGACGATATATGGTGATCTATACATGGACGTGAAGACGCATGTCTGGGGTACACTTGGGTGCAAATCAAGCATATGAATGGGTACGTAAGGGTACAAACCAAGGTGATTAAACCAAATTTAGGGGTACAACGGGGTACGTAAATGCGGTACCCATGGGTACGAAGAAGCATAAGATTAAGGCTACAAAGGCAAAATTAGGGGTACACAGGGGTACAGAGATATCTAGTTTAGAGCTAATGATTGATTCAAATTAAGCAGTGGATTGGTATGATGATATATATAACGACAATAAGGGATACAGAACTGGATTAAAATTTGAGCACTGATGTTAATGAGAGATGTAATCATCTCAAGTGAAGTCTTAAAAGGTACGAAATAAATAGCTGAGGATGAATTGTTTTGTATATTTGTGATAAGTGTGAGCGAGATTATACTTCTCGTCAACATTTACATCGGCATAAAAAACTTGTCGAGCAGAACAAAGCACGCAGACGACATTTTGTGAAAGAGATGTTGACATTCTACCTGAAAAATCTGATGAAATAATAACACTACCCTTGGAATTACCGTTTACATGTGTGGTAAGCGGACAGACTGGTTGTGGTAAAACGCATTGGATATATCGTTTGTTGAAACATAATCTTTTTGATCAAAACGTTGATAACATTTTATATTGTTACAGTATATTTCAAGATATATACCAAAAAATGATTGCAGAAATTCCTAATCTAGAAGTTTAGCGAAGGGATTCCAAGTGATTTTCCCTGTAAACAACGGGCACACGGTTTGTATACCAGATGACTTAATGATAAAGGTGGTGAGCCAGAAAAAATTAGCTGCTGCATTTTCACGCATGCGACATAACAAACTTAGTACAATTTTTGTAACGCAGAATCTATACCACGAGGGTAAATATATGCGAACAATCACCAGAAACGCTCAATATATGGTTCTGTTCCCAAATTTCGGGCGATCAGTCTATGATTAATACCTTAGGTAGACAAATGTGGCATTCCAAACCTACATTCCTATCTAGTGCATTTGAGCAGGCTGTAAAAGAAAAATATGGCTATTTATCTGCAAGACCTTAAACCCGGCACGGAGAACATACTCAGAGTAAGGCAAAAACATTTTCCGATGAATAAACAATGTTTCATATATTCTTAAAAAGATCAGACGTACAAGAAATTTAGTGATAATGTCTGCTACAATAGATAAAAATATCACATCTTTGAAGTTTCTAACGAGTTCCTCTCAGGAATATCGGCTGTCAAAGTAGCACCCATCTCCCTACTCCTGGCGCGCTGTCAGAAATAGCATATAACGCATTGCCTCAAGCAAAAGCGAGACGAAATGTTCTTAAAAGCATTGCTAGTAAAAGATTATCACAATTCAAAAAGTGTAAACTATTGAAACCTGTAATAGTAAAGTTTTCAGCAAAGTTCTTCGAAAAGCATTATGGCACGTAAAATGGCAGTTGTCCCTGTGAGTTTGTTTGGATAATTAAAAACGGAGGATTACAAGACAAGGTTGAGTCCAATGAAAAAATGACGTTTCAGTTTATGACAACAAAGCCGATAAACCTGACATAGTATTGACTGTTTCCAAAAAATTTGCGAAGTAATGCAAAGTCAATGTTAAGTAACATTAAAGATTTAAATTTAAATGACAATAACCAAGTCATTGTATCGAGACCAAACTGTGGGTTCAGAATATTTTTGATTTGGTAAAGTATTATATTTCCGATGTTAATTTTTCACCCCCTCGTCCACTGGATTCCGAAAAATTTCAATTGCCACTTACTGGTGTCCCGTCATCTGCTTTCGGTAGGGGGAAAAGAAATGTTCCCATACCAACTTCTGACAGGAGTAAAAAACGTGATATCACTATGAGAACTCGGCACTGGAAAAATCTGTATTAGTTATTGTTTACTTTGTTAAAAAATTAATTATATTTTATGATCAAAAAGCTATATAAAACGATAACAACTTGAATCTACATCAGTTAGCTTTTCATTTATCGAATCGGTTGTATTATGGAACATACAAAATATTGCACTAGCACCGACGGTACTCGTCTTGTACTATTTCGATCCGGGTGGAGTGTCTTCAGCAACTTCAATATTGGTCAAATAACTATAAACAGTATACGATACAATTGCGTTGAACAGTGGTATCAAAGCGAAAAGGCTGTCTCGGTACTCGTCTTGTACTATTTCGATCCGGGTGGAGTGTCTTCAGCAACTTCAATATTGGTCAAATAACTATAAACAGTATACGATACAATTGCGTTGAACAGTGGTATCAAAGCGAAAAGGCGCGGTTCTTCAACGACAACGAGTCGTATGATTTGATTATGCAAACGTATAAACCGTCGCGACAGAAAAGACTAGGAAGGCAAATTAAAAATTTCGATAACGAGAAATGGCTGGCGAACAATATCGCATTGATCACAATGAAGACTGGACTGCGAGCAAAGTTTCAGCAATTGCCTCATGTGCGCGCAGCACTCATTGGAACAGAGGACGCTATCATAGCAGAAGCATCCGAATGGGATCAATATTGGGGGATTGGAAAAAGCATACACGAAAGGGCAAGCACAAACATGGCAGAGTGGAAAGGATACAACAATTTAGGACGGCTTTGGATGGAAATTCGCAACGAGGAGAAGTAACAAATATGACGGTAATATGGAACATTGGTCGCAACATCGATTTAAAACATTTATCCGGCAAGATTGAAAACTTTGAATACAGTATGATGAAATTCAATGGTGGTATTTGGAAATTTAAACCTAGGGAACATTGTTGTTATTTTCTAATGGTAAAACCGTTTTAGTAGGGCTGAGGTCAAAACCTGAAATTAAACATATTTTAAATGAGGTTTGCAACATTTTGGAAAGTTTAGAATATAAAAACATTAATGCAGAATCCTATATCATAAAAAACGTTGTAGGTCTCTTGCGAACTAATCTTAGATTTGACTTGCCCTCCTTATACGATGAGCTAAGGTCTAAATATTTCGTAATGTATGAAACCGAACTACACAATGCTATGAAATTGAGAATCGTCAATTGTTCAGCTCTAATTTATGGCACTGGAAACGTAGTAATAACTGGGTGTAAATGTATATCTCATTTCCATGAATGTGTACGGCATATATATGATACTCTTAAAAGGTACAATTGTAAAAATTATAAAAGAAACTAATAAATATGGAAATGGTTATTGTTTGTGACTTGAATGAACCTGTAATAGAACTTCCTACAGCGTTTTGTGCTACGAACGTTGAAGTTTTAGACGTGAACGTTCCCATCAGATTTATTAATATGGAAGAAAATAAGATAGAATATATGGATGATACCTCATGGGATGAATTTATACTTCAAAAGGGTTACTACACCGTAGATAATCTCATTTCTGTGTTAAATACCTTAACTTCAAATATTATGTTTGCAGTTAATACCGCTAATTATCATGTAACCATTTACTGTGTCGGTAAAGCAGAAATAAAGCTATCTAAAGAGATACAAACATTGTTCGGTTTCCCAACACAAGATTTAAAAAATGGTAGGCATGACGGGTGTAATTATATTAACTTAGAATCTGGTAAACCAAAGTTTATATTGAGTTCCTTCATTCACGACCGGTTAATAAATGGCAAGAGTAAACCACTGCTACATACCATTTCGGATACCGGAGTTCTAAATACTGTTAAATATAAGCTCAACGACTGCATGTTTAAAATTTTTAGATTTGAAGTTGTTGATTGCGAATTCAACAGAGTGCGATTTTTCCCTGATGCAAAAATGATAATTCGATTGTGGTTTTCATAAAGTTCTTAAAAGCTATAAATTTTATATAAATATTAAAACAATCAAAATGGTATTACCTCTTTGTTTTAATTCACCAAACCTTTTGAGTGCAGTTGCATTAAAAACTATAACGAAAAAGAAATTTATCAAGCCGAAAAAAGAAAAAGTCTTAAAAAGAAGAACAAAACTGTGAAAAGCAAAAAACGGAATGGCAAACGTGTGCGGCGTTGAAAAGCTAAACTGGTGGGGTGATGATTACCCCATGCAACAAGAAATAGTGTCTACGCAGTTGGTTGAAGTGGCCTGTGAAACCACTTTACCCAGCAGTGACAGTGATGATTCTATACGACTAAAATAAGTGAAAGTGCGTTTGATTTAATTGATATGTCACAAATATTTGCCTATATTGATTTTCAAATTGTGAAATCAGATGGTACTTTGATAAAAACGGAACTAAAACTTGCGCCATGTAATTTATTCGGGTATGCATTATTCTCTTCTGTTGAAATTAAGATAAATGGTGAACCCATAACTTATAATCAAAAACATTACCCATGGATGATGTATGTATTATACATGCTGCAAATGAGTGTTGAGAGACGCAAGCAATATTTGTCAGGGGCACTTTATGAACCAGATCATGCTTTCCAGTTTGATGACATGGTAGATAATAAAGGATTTATCAACAGATCAGCTTATGTAACTATGTCACAAAAGTGCGAGCTTTACTTTCCAGTTTGTATAGATGCACAATTGACACCAAAGTACTTACCTGCAAAAAGCAAGCTGGAATTTAAATTTACACGAAATGCAGCACCGCTTATTCTTATATTCGATTCAAAAGATAATTTTGCTGTTAGAATTCATGATTTTAAATTATATGTACCCAAAGTGAAGCTTACAAAACAGGCGCTAGATTATCAAGATCGTATTTTGAACAGTAGTGGAATTAGATTTCCCGCTTTGAGATATAAATTGCAAACTCTGTCAGTAAATAAGGGACTTCAAAATGTAGACTGGACAATTTTCGATGGAAGTCTACCTTGCAGAATATATATTTGGGGAATAACTCAAGAAGCATATGCAGGATCACCAAAATTAAACCCATTTAAATTCAGTATGCCAAACATGGATAACTTTACAGTGTTTATGAATGATGATAGGTACCCTTGCAATGTATCTCTTGCATCTAAATCTGGTAATTATACCTATGAGATTATTTTATAATACTCTATATGGACTGAATGGTAGAACAGATAACATAGGACTAATTAGAGAAAGTTTTATGGTTGGTGCAGGATACCAAATGATTTGTATGGATTTAAGCAGAGATCACAGCAGTGATTGTAACTATCTTTCTAACCCACCTGATGGACAAATTAGACTTTCAATCGATTTTACAAGTGTTCTTTCTGAAGCAATTGTTATTTTTGCAATGGGTGAGTATACAGCACAATTAAACATTAATGGTAGTAGAGAGGTTTATTGGAACAAACTGTAATCATGTATTATTTCATATATATGTATTATCTATGTATATTTGTATGTGTCTATGTATATTGTTTGTGTACATTTGTTTGCAATAAAAATAAAATAAAAAAAACAAAAAAATATAATGGCAGCCACTGTATTTATACAGAAAGCCATCTGTTGATTCCTTTGGCATGGATGAAATATTTTTGCAGTAGTAATCGCAACCCCGGCTCGCCCTCCCTCCCTTCCACCCCTCCTACCTCGAAACCCCTCCGGGAGGAGGGGGTAAAACCGGGCTAAGTATTTGGGCTGGGAGGATGAGGGGGGTAAAACCGGGGTTTTTCATCTACTTAGGTACATTCATTGTAAAAATTAGAGCCAAAGAAACGCCATACGGTTACGAGTTGTAGGAGGCAGCAGGAATTGTTACCACAGTTTCCCACAAAATTGCTCGTTCGTGTGTTTTGTTATCCAGTATTTACAGGGGTTATTTTCGAGATGTTATGCCTGTGTGTTTGCTTCATGTGATCTGCGCACTATGAAAATTTTAATTCAATCAGTTTTTTGTTAACAAACTGTAGACAATAATACCATTATTAGTGCTAATTTTGGCATTAAATTGGGCATTGTTTAATCACTGGTAGAGTACGGAGAGTCATTATAAATAAATGTTTATAAGTATTTTCATACGCCTGAATGCATCAAATGTAAAACAGAGGAATGGATATGATGATTCATTCTTGAGCCATGACCTTTTTGTAATATGCTGCATTAGTGCCGTAAACTAAGTAACCGAGTAATCTGTCTTTTTGCAGTATAATTTTGTTCAAGGGTGATTGTCAAGAAAAACGGATTTGAGTTTTATCAAGCTTGGTTTTTTCACAAAAGGGTTTGATTCATGCAGTATAAATATTAAACTGGTGACATGCATGGAAAAAGTCATACTGCCCGGCGGGCGTAGTAACTATAACTTGCAAACAATGAATATTATTGGTTGTAATTACGTACTGGGTAAACCAGCGGTGATTAATTTATATCAGTAATTATTCAAAGTTGCTATGAAACTATGACAACTTTGAATGAACTCAAATCATCAACCTCATAAAGCTTCAAGCGATCAAAATTGGATTTGTGTATTATTCTTAGGTTCTGAATAGATATCGGGTGCACGAAATTTATTGGAATTTATAGCTTTCATTTTTGAAAGCGCACAGTTCTGCGTAGAAGCCATAAAACTGATGTAAATTTCAATTTTTATACATACTAGATCGTTTGAAAGTTTGCACAAGAATTTGTTTTAGGGCCTTGTATGAGCGAAAGTGGTCTTCTGCTACCGGAAATCAAAGTAACGTGTGAAGATGACTACAGAATGCCAAATTTTGGAATCGGTCTGACGAATCTTGTTCCACGTACAACGTCGGCTTACTCAGACTTAACAAAGTAAAACTTTATAAATAGTTGTTGATGATTCGACCTTTAATGTTCTATAAGGACGGCAGCGTCAGTATATCGTTACTTTTCATTGTAAACGTTTCTCTGTGGGTACCGTTTCTATAAGCATGGGCACTACTACCACGGACCCGGCGTCGGGTATCCGTACAGTGTATCGGGTACCTGGGTACCCGAGTATTAGATAATTTACTGTTACTTAAATTTATATTTCACGCTGTATGACTGGAACATGATGGCCTCTTAAGAAAAACAGATAACCCAATGTCAGAGTATTGTAGTTCTAGACATTGGCTGAAAAACAGTAGTATATACTATCGACCTGAACAACAGAAGCCCAAAACATAGAAGAGCAACCACGCCAGCCACGATAATTTATCTTGCTAAGTCTATCTTCAATGGTCGCAAGCGCGGATATGTTTAAACACAGCCATTCATTTATTGTATGCGTACAGTAATTCATTATAATTTTATGTGTATATCGTCGTTTACCAGCATCATATTTTTATTAGGACATTTTCAGTTTCAGTTGGCAGATTCACCACCCCAGAGATGGAGTTGCCACATATAAGTTCTATCAGTTGTACTAAAGCAGTTAAAATATTGCAAATAATTAACTGTGAATTTGCTCATATAGAGGGCCTCCAATAATAAATGCCGCGAAATGAGTAATCATGTTATTGCGCCCATAAATCATAAGAGTAAAAAGTATACAAGGATGGATGACAATTGAAAACTATCGTGAAGACTCGATTTTGCAAGCTATAAATTATGTCGCGAATAAGCATATATGGGATATTCATGCCAGAGAAAGCTTAAATTCTAATCTAACTCTCAAAAGCATAGATGAAATGCTATAGTACTATTTTCAATATTCTGGTCCCGAAATTTATTCAGAGCTGTTATACCTATACAAGCCTAAGATATTTCTACGCCTAATACGGGCGTTGGTGTGAGCAGGCAGCCAACACTGGACGTCCATTCTCACGAAATTTTTCGAACCAAATGTATCGCTTTTCTGGCTTGCTTGGTTCATGGTTGTGGTATCACAATGAATTGCTGTAGTAATGGCTGCCATCAGCTTGGGACATCAAGCTCTCTTGAATTTTTAGCCCTTAGTGTTTTGTTATAAAATTTTAAATTATTTACGTTTTATCTCTGAATCCTTTTACTGTTAGTATATTGCAGGAGTTGCCTCTGGTTTAATAGCCACTTTCAGCAAAATTACAGGTTGTTTTTTTCTTCATTTAAAGCTGGATCCTGGATTTCTTTATGGCTCAACTTGAGTTTAGGTTTACGAATTTCTATAATCAAGTTATCACAGTCACCCCAACTGAGGATCAAACTTACACACCGTGGTAAATTGGCATGGAAATAGTAACCCCACGAGCGTTGAGATTAAAAATGTAATAAAGGAACGTGGCTTGTGAATTATCTAAATCAGGCTGGATACACTGTTTGTTTTCTCTATTTTTCTCGGAAAACCAAACTTAGTTACGAACTTTCTACAACCCAAAGTTTTTACTCGCTGTACGAGGAAATAAGGCATCTATCTTATCCCGCACTCGTGCGTCTTTATTGTGAAAAGTACCAAACTGCTGGTAACCGGTACATTTATATGACACCTTTAAATTTCTACTTCGGAACTCTTATTTTATGGCGGCATAGCCCCATGAATAGCATATGCTTGGTTGTTGCCTCCTCTGAAGCTTCTATTTCTTGACCAGCAACGGTCTACACTTGGTATCTGGACTTGGTAAAGGAGGGGAAAAATTTATGTGTATCAAATCAAAATGAATAAGTAGTACAAAATGCCTTCACGCTGTATATGCTCAGTACAATGTTCAGAAATGAACCAGTAATGTTTGGTCTACGTAAACGTTCCCCTGCCCGGGGGGTAGAATTTTGATTATAAAAATTGTCCTCCCTGTGCCCGGAAAAATGTGTCATAAAATATTGTAGGCGTTATTTTGTGTTTAGCACCCTCGATTATATAATGTTTATGTAACAGGGTACGTTCGCCGTCACCTGCATTAACGGAGAGGGACATCTAGACTTCCCATAAATCACGCAATCAAGCGAAAAACGCGACATAGTGATAATGAATACCCATCCCACGGCGTCATGGTTATACATTGTTCGTATATATTTTTATGTATCAATGTGCATATTTAATCGCTTTATATGCTCTTATGCCTTTCCTGTTTTATGTGTTACGTTTTTATCTGCCAGTATATGTGTGCATACGTTATGACCATAAGTTTAGTCAAAGAGGATTAGCACTGATCTTCTAGAAAACCCTAGGATGTCACCGACCTCGACGAGAAAGGGACATTAATACATTGCCAATGTATAAAAGATCAAAATTATGGCCGTCCAAGAATAGGAGGCCTTGCGACCGTTCTCCAAAAGCTGAACGGCAAAGCCACTTGAAATTATTTCTAGAGTAACTAAAATCGAAGAACAGCAACAACCTAGTTAATATACATCGAATTGTTAACAAAAGGAAAATAACTTTGTTAAAATAATAATTTTTGGTTACTGGGACTACAAGACACCGATTTGACGGTCCTTATCCGGTTGTCGGTCACGAACACTTTTCGATGCGGAATATGGCAGGTTTCTAAAAGAGGCCGGTTATAGCGAAATCGGTCGATAAGCTATTGAGCTATCCCCATCTGAACCTTCCTTGGTTACCAAAACAGTTGCAACTTGCGCTAAGTTGGCTGTTTGTATCATATGGCCATTCCCACCACACGATAGGTATATATGTAATTAAATCGTTATTTTCGTATTTTTACGCTAATGTTGTCACATAATTATCCGGTTTCTGCTTTTCCGCGCGAATCACTTAAAGCCGTAATTTTGGCAAAAATAGACGAAATTGGCAAAATTACTAAAACTATCGGCTTTATTACTTCTAAGTGTTTCTAGCATAGTATCTTACGTGGGAGTCTTATAATTCACTGTGCTCCTTGGGTGGATTTATAACTAAGAGTAGTATAAAAATGGGGGTTTTGGAACCACCCCCACCCCCACCTCCGGTTGGGGGTGGAACCGCCCCCACCTCCGGTTGGGGGGTGGAACCGCCTCCGGTTGGGGGGTGGAACCGCCTCCGGTTGGGGGTGGAACCGCCTCCGGTTGGGAGTGGAACCGCCTCCGGTTGGGGGTGGAACCGCCCTCGCCCCCGCCTCCGGGGGTGGAACCACCTCCGGTTGGGGGTGGAACCGCCTCCGGTTGGGGGTGGAACCGCCTCCGGTCGGGGGTGGAACCGCCTCCGGTTGGGGGTGGAACCGCTCCCAGAGGTGGAACCGCTCCCAGAGGTGGAACCACCCCCGGAGGTGGAACCACCCCCAGGCGAGGAGGTGGAACCGCCCCCAGAGGTGGAACCACCCCCGGAGGTGGAACCACCCCCACACGAGGAGGTGGAACCGCTCTCGGGGTGGAGATGTCTCAGGTGCACTCGGTTCCTAGGTTCGCTCATTATATACTTGTCGATAGTCATATCTTGCTCTCATACTCAGTATCACACGTCATAATGGCTTGCAAACTAACACATGTCGACGATGACGATCGAATGGACTATATTGTTACAGCAATATTTGAGAACATGGAAATCTATGCAGACTCTAACATATCTGAATTAATGAATGGTAACTTTTTGAGGGCGTTCAACCAAGTCACAGGCATAGATATTAAAGAAATTCGACGTCGCGTACGACACAAATGCATCACGTTAATCGAAGAAAAGAGCGGTTTAACACTGCAAGACAAAGCAGATACAATTATTTCAACGCTATGCAAATATTATGTTGACAATTGTGAAGCATGTAAAATGAACTTACCAGGACAAGGTGGTCACGTTACACTTGGTGGATGTATGCACGATACTTGTTACTGTGATAGTGATATAAAGATGATGTGCAAGAGGCTTAAAATATTGTATTGTGTTGAACTCTGTAGTAAAGTAAAATCTCAGTTGCAATGTACATATTATCGTTTTTGAAAAATAAAACCAAAAAACCTGTCTTAGCATGCCGGTAAAGCTAACTGATGAGTCCCTTAGGCAAGGACGAAACAGGTAAAAAAGAATGAATAAAAACTTTTCATCCCGACCAGGGGAATCGTCAGATGGATTTCTGGCTACCATTAAGTTTTTTTCATTCTTTATTCAAGAAATATCATTTACATGTAACAATACAATCATGTTTCACAAATATTTATATTAATAAATTTGTCAGCAAGTACCTGAGATAAATTGAATGTCGACAATTTGGATACAAACTTTGAGCTAAGGTTACAATTTTCAAGAGTATACCCACGATATAGGTTCACTGCTCGAACCAATATAATGCCATGCTTATAGGGAAGCGACAAGTTAGAGAACAGGTAGTCAAATACATTAAAGAGATACACCATTTGGTAACTCCATTCAACAGTAAGGGGTGGTTTTAAAACAATCACAAAGTGGAGATTGGACATGCTTTTATTGATCCATTTAACGTTAAATGCGGGTCCAGTATCTACATCAGTAACATTAGGTCGTTCACACTCCCTACAATTTCCACTTGTTAGTAATAACGTGGTTTGCACAATAATTATTATAAGCAGTATAATACAAGGAACCAAAGTTTTCTCAACCATTATTGCAAATTCGATTAATGTCGGGACGTAGTAATCCTTTTATGCAATTTTGTTCCAATAAACCTCTCTATTAGAGTTTATGTTTAGCTCTGCAGTAAATTCTCCCATTGCAAAAATTACAATCGCTTTGTCAAGTACTTTTGCAAAATCTATTGAAAGTCTCACTTGTCCATCTGCAGGATTAGAAATGTAATCACAGTCACTGCTATGATCACGACTTAGATCTACACAAAATACCTGGTACCCACCTCCTGTTCTAAATCCTTCTTGAGTTAAGTTCAAGTTATCACTTCTATAGTTTAGCGCATACAGCGTATTATACCAAGCGCGAATGTTATTAGACGCTTTTGCAGGTAATGGTACATTACAAGGAAATCGATCGTCGTTCATGAATACTGTGAAGCAGTCCATATCTGGTAAGCTTAATTTAAATAAATTTGATTTCGATTCGCCACCATACGCTTCTTGAGTAATACCCCAAACATATAACCTACGCGGTAATGTACCTTCAAAAATTGTCCAGTCTACATTTTGTAAACCTTTGTTTACAGACAGCGTTTGTATTTTATACCTTATTGCAGGGTATTTTGCACCTGCTCCGTTTAAAAGCCTTTCCTGATGTTCCAACGACTGTCTGGTTAGTTTAGATTTTGCAACATATAGCTTGAAATCGTTAATTCTAATTAAGAATTTTAAATTTTTTTCATACTGCAAAATTAGAGAAGGTACGCTTCTAGTAAACTCCAGCTCAAGCCTTGATCTAGATGGGAGATATCGTGGTAATAAACTTGCATCTGTTATTATTGGAAAATAAAGCTCACATTTTTTAGAGTTGACTATACATGCTTGTCTAGTGACTGCACCTGGATTGTCTTCGAAACTATCGAAAAGATACTCGCCGTCAGCAGCGTACAGACTTCCCTCCAAATACTGTTGTCTTTGGTGCTCATTCATGTGCAACAAATACAAAACATATACCATCCAAGGATAATGTTTTTGGTTGAACGTTATAGGTTCCCCGTTAATTTTCAGTTCAACTGACGAGAACAGCGCATATCCAAACAAATTGCAAGGAGCTAATTTCAAAGTAATATCTGTTATCGGTTTCCCGTCACCTTTTAAAAGTTGAAAATCGATGTAAGCAAAAATCTGAGAAATATCAATTAAATCAAAAGCACTTTCGCTAATTTTAAAGCGTAAGGTATCGTCGGTATCGGTACTGGGAAGAGTGGTGTCACAAGCAATTTCAATTAACTGAGTAGAACCAATTGATTGTTGGACAGCATATTGACCGCCAGACCAATTCAATTTATCTATACCACATGCGTTTATTTGCGCCATCGTTTCTGTTTTGCGACTTTTCGCCTTTTGCCAATCGTTTTGGTCTTTTTACTTTTGCCATCCTTTTTAAGAATTCTTCGTTTGCAGGTTTTCTTTTTTCTCGAAACAGTTCCAAGCGAAACTGCATGTTGCAGTCTCGGTGTAGTGAAACAAAGTGGTGAAGCCATTTTTAAAATGTACACAATTTTTTTATTCCTTTTAAGACTTTATGAAAACCACAAGCGAACAACCATTTTACTACTTTTGAAGAACTCTACAGGTTTAAAGTTAGAGTCAACAACCTCAAACGACAAAGTTTTAAACAAACAATTATTAAGACTCAAACTAACTGTATTTTTCACACCAAAGTCAGAAACTACATGCAAAAGTGGTTTGCTTTTACCGTTCACAATTCTGTTCCTTACAAATGAAGACAAAATAAACTGCGGTTTGTTATATGTCAAATCCAATGCTTTTGTTCCTATGTGTCTCCCGTTTCTTAAATGCTGCTTTTCAAAACCAAATAAACTTTGAAGCTCTGGTGTTAACTTTAGTTCAGCATTGTTTAAACAGTAGATATTAACACGATCACAACAACTGTCAATCGTAAATTCAATGTCACTGCTGACTAAATTGAGAAATGAAAACAAAGTATCCTTTGTATAAAATCCTTTTTCGAGTACGAAACGCTTCCATGAATTCTGGATAAAATGCTCTATAGTATTTTTACCAATATTAAAATATTTTGACGGAAGTTCGAGATCTAAAACTTTTACGCTACTCGCGCAAAACGCTGTAGGAAACTAGATTCTCTGCTCATTAAGATCACAAATCACAACTACCTCCATAGCTAAGTTAATTTTTTTAATCTTTCGAAGTTTTTAAGGATATTGCTTATTGTGATAACTGATTCGTTATACAAATCAACACTTTTACAACCGGTCACAACGACATTGCCGGTAACGAACACTAAAGCGGTACAGCTGTGGAATCTCAGGTGTAGACTATTGTGCAGTTCAGTTTCGTAAATTACGCTATACTCTCTTCGTAACTCATTGTAAACTTGAGGTAAATCAAGTCTAAATCCTAGTTTTAGCAAACCTACAACATTTTTCACCTCAAACTTAAAATTGCTACACTGTGGATAGCCGAGTTTAACTAAACATCTATAAACATAATTAAAAGCTCCTTGAGCTTCTGCTAAACATTTTATACCCACTAAAACCGCTTTGCCATTTTTGAACAAAGGTAACGTGCCTCGTGGGTTTGAGCTTCCATATCCCCAGCTAAACCGCAATAAATTATATCTAAATTTTCAAGTCTAAAAACAAGTCAACTGAACTGTCAAAATGCGTGCAAGTATCATATTTGTAATCTGACCGTGATTATCCATCTATAATTATCTCTAATTTCTATCCACAAATGTCCAAGATTGTTTAAGCCAGTCAAAACTTTAACCTTCATAACTCACTATACCATAAATACTCTTGCCAATCCCCCATAGATGTCAAATTGAGACGCCTCTGCAGTAATGAAAATTGAGTCATTAGTGATGAGCTTATGTGTTTATGCTGTTCGTATTTCGCTTGAACACCAATTTTCATTACCTGTATCGGCCAATCTGTGTAATTGAAACTTAGTTAGTTTTTCCAATCTATTTTTGGTCAGATGGTCGATATGTCTTAATTGTCGCATTCCGCGATGCCTCATCTCTGAAATATCTACTTATTCACACTAACATCGCTGGTAAACACAATTATAGGCTGTATCATTGATATTTCGCAAACATAAAAATTTCAAACACGCTACTCCGTCACCCGAATTAAACAATACGTTAGCCAGTTGTATTATTAAAATTTTTAATTACGCTCTATTTTTTGTATGAATTCATGACTAATACCAATATATGCGTACTAAAATATACAATTGATAAAGTCGTTTCCATTTTACACTGGATTATACCAGCGTCACACTCTACCGAAAGCCGAAACTTTCTTAAATTCTTCAGGGTCAATAGGTCTAGGTGGAAAAAATCAATATCTCAGACAATATACTTTACGTGATCAAAAATATTGGACCCTACGTTGTCCTCGAAAACTTTGTTAATTTCGTAAAATAAATTTCTAATGTTTTCAATCGCAAGCTTAGATTTACTTCTTAAATTTTTCGGAAACATTTCATATAAATTTCGTTCGTCGTGTTCACTAGGGTAAAACCGTCAATATGATTGATGTAGGTTTGTCCACTGAGTATTGCTGTTTTTGATAGCTTCTACCGAACTTACAGTGACAGCAGCCATAGTTCGTTTTGAAAAACTGAAATTATGTGCCATAGTTCTTTTCAAAATGTTCCGCAACTGTTTAAAAATTCAAAGTGTTTCAAACGTGTCTTCATTTTCTTAATCGAATGTCTTTTGTTTACGAGTTTTTAAGGCTTATGCTACTTTTGCGTTGCAAGTGATATGCAATTTCTGAGAATGCTTTAATTAAGGAATCTCGTATGAGTTTAACGACTGCCACCACAATTTTCCATCAAAAACATTCAAAAACCCCAAAGCAATTAAATTATTTATACCTCTACCAACATAATATTTTTACAGAAACATAGTACGTTTTAGGAACTTATATGTATACATACATCTGCTCATTGTCTGAAAAATCTCCTCAAGTATTTTCAAATTTTCATCTGTGATTAATTTTAAATCCAACAACAATTACCCTTAAGGTGGCTTATTAGCTGGTTCAAGTGCACTACACAAAAAATTTGGTAGTCTGCGATACATTTGTCTACTTAACGTGTGTATCATTGACCTACCTCAAAAATTAGGAAATAAAACTATATACAGATTATTTGTTGTTATGGTTCTCATGTAGTTTACATCATGGTATAAGATTTGTGTGACAAAAATTGCACTTAGCCATTATGCTGATTTTAAAAAAAAGTTTTTAATTCGTTTGTATTTTCAGCATTAAAATCATCAAAGTATAGATAAGTGTGATTCTCTGAAACCGGAAACTCAGTAGGTATTCCCTCGTATAACTCCAAATTCAGTATTTCCGAAACAAGCTTTTGGTA
>JASANE010014386.1:0-45997 GCA_030248225.1 Trileptium ribeirensis
TCTATTTTGAGACCAAGCTAAGATTAGGCTTAAGGTGCGGTCACACGTTCAAACTTTTAGCTCAAATTTTGAGCCCAAAATTCGAGCTCAAAATTTGATCAAAATTTGACGGTGATTTTTAATGAAAATTTGCAATGTTTCAAAATTTGAGATCAAAACTTGAGCTCAAACTATTTCACGTAATACAATGCGACGATGATTGGCCACAGGAATATCGCAGAAAAAATTGAACAGTGTTCACACGTTCAAATTTACCAAAAATGCAAAAAGATACCTTAAAATCTTTGAATAAAATTTGAACTCAAATTTTGGTCAAAATTTGAGCAAATAGTTTGAACGTGTGAATACACTCTTAGTCCTGGACTAAGAATATTCCAGTATGCAAACCATCGACGACAGTACCTGAAAATGTTTGATCTCAAATTTTGATCGCAAATTTAAAAATATCCTAATTTTCCTTTAAAAATCGCCGCGAAACCTTGATCAAAATGTGATCAAATTTTGAGCTCAAAATTGGAGCAAAAAATTTGGGCGCGTGAAAACGCCTTAAGGGAATATCCTTAATGAGTTTAAACAGTGTTCATACGTTCAGACTTACCAAAGATACAAAAAAGACGCTTTCTAATTTTGATCAAAATTTGAGCTCAAATTTTGATCAAAATTTGAGCAAAAAGTTTGAGCGTGTGAATACGCCTTTAGGCTTAGAGAGACAAAACTTTCTACGATCGTCTAAAGAGAAAAACTTAGCATGACGAAAAAATGATAGTGTTTACCTATAACTTTCAATGTCTTCAAAATTTAATTCCATTTTCGTTGCTCTATTTCGCGTGTAAAGTAATCAAACTGTTTATTGATCACTGATAAAATTATGTAGCAAAAAACGGCATTCACACGTTCGTGTATTGACCTAAAAATTGAGTCAAGCGATAGCTTTTCTAAATTGGCCGCCTTTTCCATTAATATGAAACTTGATTGAAAACCATTCGTTGTTTTTTGAAAGGTTCTACTTTTTACTCAATAAATGATGAAATAAATTACTAAGGATAACGTTAAAACTATCGGAATGACAAATTAGTGATAAAATTTTTCGGAAGTATTCTATTCAAATTTTGAACATGTATTTTAGATTCTTTCTAAATCTAGCTGATGTAGAGTTTTTCTGAATGACCTCCTCCAGCATAGTTCATTGGCATCAAAATTTCCGGCGCATCTTCAAAAATTGACCAATTTCGACCTGATGGGATTCTAGAAAAGACCCTATTAAATTTCAAGCTCCATATTTTGTGATATGAACCTGTGAACTCGTATTAACGCTGTTTTTACAATAAGACTAGGTTATAATTTTTTCGATTTATAATAGTTATGTTGGTTAAAATATTGTTATTTTTAACGGCAGTGCTGTATCATTTTATACTACTCATTACTGATATGCAATAGAGCACCTCTATACAATGATGCACTACCGAATCATGTACGTAAGAGTCGGTTTTCCATTTTTCCTGTCAAATCATTTCAATTTTTGTATCTCGTTTATACACACATGTACAGTCGTGCAGTGCAGGGGCTTCGATAACGTTTTTCATCGTAATGGCGATATATCTTTAGCTTTGGTCCACTGGGTTTAATCTTTTTGTACTAACGAGTACCGAAACCAGTCATATAAAATTACCTTGCATGCAATTCCCACATTTGGACTTTGCGTAATTTAGAACAACAGTAATGGCTGCCTTTAATAGTGTTCTGTTTGTTACACCCTGCCCTGGTAAAACTGTCGATTTTCATATTGCTCTGATATGGAAGATGATGGAATTAATTATTTCACCGAGCGCGGATTTTCAGTTAGTATCGTGGTTCGAATCGAATTGCGAAATGTCAAAGAACTCAAATGTGTGCGCGTGCAAAATTTTTTCAGCCTGCCGATACTTGCGAACATTGGAGGCTTGTCTACTCCGACTAGGCTCGTACCCACGGGATTAAAGATTTTTTCTCGCCCATCAAGCTCGTAAATTCTAGACCAATGTTGGGAAATGTCAAAGAACTCAAATGTGTGCGCGTGCAAAATTTTTTCAGCCCGCCGCAAACATTGAAGGCTTGTCCACTCCGACTAGGCCCGTACCCACGGGATATGAGATTTATTCTCGCCCGTCAAGCTCGTAAATTCTAAACCAATATCGGGAAATGTCAAAGAACTCGAATGTGTGCGCGTGCAAAATTTCTTCAGCCCGCTGCGAACATTGGAGGCTTCTCCGCTCCGACTAGGCTCGTACCCACGGATTATAGATTTTTCTCGCCCGTCAAGCTCGTAAATTCAAAACCAATATCGGAAAATGTCAAAGAACTCAAATGTGTGCGCGTGCAAAATTTTTTCAGCCCGCCGCGAACCTTGGAGGCTTGGTTACTCCGACTATGCCCGTACCCACGGGATTAGAGATTTTTTCTCGCCCGTTAAGCTCGTAAATTCTAAACCAATATCGGGAAATGTCGAAGAACTCAAATGTGTGCGCGTGCAAAATTTTTTCAGCCCGCCGCAAACATTGAAGGCTTGTCCACTCCGACTAGGCCCGTACCCACGGGATATGAGATTTATTCTCGCCCGTCAACCTCGTAAATTCTAAACCAATATCGGGAAATGTCAAAGAACTCGAATGTGTGCGCGTGCAAAATTTCTTCAGCCCGCTGCGAACATTGGAGGCTTCTCCGCTCCGACTAGGCTCGTACCCACGGATTATAGATTTTTCTCGCCCGTCAAGCTCGTAAATTCAAAACCAATATCGGAAAATGTCAAAGAACTCAAATGTGTGCGCGTGCAAAATTTTTTCAGCCCGCCGCGAACCTTGGAGGCTTGGTTACTCCGACTATGCCCGTACCCACGGGATTAGAGATTTTTTCTCGCCCGTAAAGCTCGTAAATTCTAAACCAATATCGGGAAATGTCGAAGAACTCAAATGTGTGCGCGTGCAAAATTTTTTCAGCCCGCCGCGAACATTGAAGGCTTGTCCACTCCGACTAGGCCCGTGCCCACGGGATTAGAGATTTTTTCTCGCCCGTCAAGCTCGTAAATTCTAAACCAATATCGGGAAATGTCAAAGAACTCAAATGTATGCGCGTGCAAAATTTTTTCAGCCCGCCGCGAACATCGGAGGCTTGTCCACTTCGACTAGGCTAGTACCCACGGATTAGAGATTTTTTGTCGCCCGTCAAGCTCATAAATTCTAAACCAATATCGGGAAATGTCAAAGAACTCAAATGTGTGCGCGTGCAAAAATTTTTCAGCCCGCCGCGAACCTTGGAAGCTTGTCCACTCCGACTAGGCCCGTGCCCACGGGATTAGAGATTTTTTCTCGCCCGTCAAGCTCGTAAATTCTAAACCAATATCGGGAAATGTCAAAGAACTCAAATGTATGCGCGTGCAAAATTTTTTCAGCCCGCCGCGAACATCGGAGGCTTGTCCACTTCGACTAGGCTAGTACCCACGGATTAGAGATTTTTTCTCGCCCGTCAAGCTCATAAATTCTAAACCAATATCGGGAAATGTCAAAGAACTCAAATGTGTGCGCGTGCAAAATTTTTTCAGCCCGCCGCGAACCTTGGAGGCTTGGTTACTCCGACTATGCCCGTACCCACGGGATTAGAGATTTTTTCTCGCCCGTTAAGCTCGTAAATTCTAAACCAATATCGGGAAATGTCAAAGAACTCAAATGTGTGCGCGTGCAAAATTTTTTCAGCCCGCCGCGAACATTGAAGGCTTGTCCACTCCGACTAGGCCCGTGCCCACGGGATTAGAGATTTTTTCTCGCCCGTCAAGCTCATAAATTCTAAACCAATATCGGGAAATGTCAAAGAACTCAAATGTGTGCGCGTGCAAAATTTTTTCAGCCCGCTGCGAACCTTGGAGGCTTGGTTACTCCGACTATGCCCGTACCCACGGGATTAGAGATTTTTTCTCGCCCGTCAAGCTCGTAAATTCTAAACCAATATCGGGAAATGTCAAAGAACTCAAATGTATGCGCGTGCAAAATTTTTTCAGCCCGCCGCGAACATCGGAGGCTTGTCCACTTCGACTAGGCTAGTACCCACGGATTAGAGATTTTTTCTCGCCCGTCAAGCTCTTAAATTCTAAACCAATATCGGGGTTTTCGAAGTACAACATTATTCATTTTTTTAAATATGCACAAGCATTTAAATTTGTAATAGTATCATATTTACATGCTTTACCAGCGCTTTTTTTGCGTTATGTCTTTGCTTTTCTTGAATTTAAAAATATATGCTTGCGAATAATTGTTCTTGCGGAAAATTGGCAACAATTTCTGCGAAATATCTGTTTTAATAATTGTTTTAATTGTGCGTCGGATAATGCTATAATCTTAGAGGTCGACCGCTGAGTTCCGGGGTTTTGTCCGGGCTCGACGTTTTGTTGGTTGATCGCTTCATAATATTTTAAAATTTGAAGTTTAATTAACCTTTCATTATAACTAGTTTAATATTTTTAACAGTCCAGCTTGGTGGTGAGAGAACTCAGCTGCTACTTGGTGGTGGGGTCGATTTTCTTTCTAAATAATAAACTATTAGACGTTTGGTTGATGGTTAGTTATCCTCGGCAACTCACTAACGTAACTGGCAAAATTTTGGTGGTTACAATAGCCAATTCCTTGCCATTCTTATTCGTCGCCTTGCTACATGGCTCAAAAAATTACTCACTTGCGTCACCCTCATGCTTATCGCCCAATTAGCCGCCTTAAACGAAATGTTTCCCGCTTAAAATTATTTTGAAACTCTCAGGACTCAGAATCCGGTTCCATGATTATTACAACAGCACAAGCTTAGTTATTTGAAAGGCTTTTAGATTACATTCACTAAACGAAATAAACCGTTTAAACAGCGCTCCATAAAGGGAACATTTTAGTCATTTTCATGATAGCGACCAGTAAAGGTAACCGCAAAGTTGCCACTAAAGTTACCTAGAAATATCGGCAGCGGGTCATAAAAGAATCATTAAGTTTTCATGGAATCTCTAACTAGACGGGACTACTATATCTTTGTGATGGCGCTAACTATACGGAACTACCTATTCATTTCGACAGTAGCACTTACTGCTGAAGATAACGTAAACGTGCTTATAAACGTTATGTGTAATCACTACACTATCCGGTATCTGCTACCCGCCGGCTGTTTCTCAAATCATTAGCTGGTCAATCACAGTTCTGAAACAATCTACATGGCATTGTGACTGCCATAATGCTGTTATGTTTTGCGTTGTCAGAAGTCCATGTAGGATTCCGTTCTTTTTTCCCAAGGAACAATATCAATCTCAATAATATGATGAACGACACACTGTCAAGATCACAAATTTTTTTAGATTTCACTTAACTAGTTAATGTTCAGCCTTTCTCTAAACCGTCCGTAAATATATTGTACTGAAAACATCATCGTATTCAGGAATCCTCGTTTTATTGCATTGTACATTGTACTTGCACACTGCCAACTACCATAGGTCATGCTGTCGTGGTCATAGTAAAAGGGAAATGTTTGACGTTTTGGGGCCTTTATAACGTATTCATCGCATTATATAATATTTGTGTCAATGAAAGTCGCGTGTCACCAACCTTCTGTAGTCGGACTTTCTTTGCGGCCGTCTTTCCTTGCTCTGGTAACATACTTTCTAAACCGTTCATGCAATTTGCAACAATTTTGATTGACAGCTAAAGATTTTTTGAGCTGCAAAGTATATACTCGTAAAACCAATTACTGTGAATTTTATTTATTATAGGTTGGAAAATAGTTATCGATGACAGTTTAGTCGGCTTTCTTTGAGTTTATTTATTATATTATCAAAGGGTTATTTTTTTTCAATTTTGAAGAAAGTCAAAAGATTTTACATTTTTTAATCCATATCATGTCGTAACGCTGCTATACTTTTTGATTGTTCATAACAAATCTACATATTAATTGTTGCAAATTACACACACTTGGATATTATATACTTTATGTAATGTAATTAAACCTTAATTCTGTTACTTTGCATTAAGATTTCTTCAATCTTTATATTCTAGAAGACTGAAACCTAAATTAAAGCCAAGATATATGTTTTGGGAAGCGTCAGCTTAATAGTATATACTTGTTTTTTTTTCGTTTTAACAGAAGTTGACGATGGCTTTTCCTCGACTCAAGTATCCACCCTGAATAATTGGTTTTAATATAAACATGTAAAAGATACTATAATTTATGATTTACAATGTGCAGTTGATTAAAATATGTTTTAAGGATATATTTAGCCTTATAATGGTTTGTACAGTTATACCTGGTATCGCTTTCAATATTTTAGAAAAACACACAATCTCTTAGGCAAAAATGGAAAGTCTTCACAAATTTACTAATATTTTGAAAAAAAAACATGTTCAATATGAGGCAGAGGGATTGTCCCCTGAGGCTTGGACATTGGGAAGTAGCCTGATCCCACTGAGTTTCTTCACCCCTGCTGACAATCTGATCTTCCCGGTCGCATCCGCTATAACCCTCCTGGGACTTCGGTCCTCGCTCATGTATGATGTTAACCACAGAATCCATATTTAAAACATCAAATCTGGTACATACTTGACAGGTACTTTGAGCTTTACATACAGATATAAAGAGCTATAATAGAAAAGGTTGATGATCATGCTTCGTACATTTTTCGATGCCATTCCATATTTTGTATAAATCGTCCAACCGTTAGCAAAGAATTCAGAATAGTTCATTTCGAGACAATGGTATTGCTAAGGCAAGCAAGCTTCCATATAACAAGAATCAAACAAAAATCACCATGTCTAGAAACTGCTGCTTTAGGCAAAATATCAATTGCGCTATTAATTGAGAGGACATTTGATGACGCAATAACTTTTATTACCGTTGTGTTTACCGTAAGTAATAGCAACAATTAAGTGTTCCTCTGTGGCTGCGTAGCTTTTAAGCAAACTATACCATTGCTGCAGCAATGGTTATGATTTTTTGTGGTTGAACAAGCTAGAAAGACGCGTGTACTACGCTATGAAGGGTGATCCAAATCGACTTTCCTAACGTGTAATGGCTTTGTAACGGTTTCACTGGCACTATCCGGAAATTTAGGTAGCTAACTTTCCGTGTTTTAATGCTGCCACTTTGGTCCGGTTTATTGCTGTTAATTACATTCTACCCGCTCTGTATTATTAAGACTAGAAAATCTGCAGCGTTTGAGAAGCCTTGAACCTCTTTGGGAAACTAGCACAACAATAGAAATGACCGCGGTGTAATACAGGAACCGTATGTTAAAACGTGGCCAAGTGATGTAGCGTGCTATGGCGTTCTATTGGTACAGAAGGTGTGTATTCAACTCCCGTCGGAACCAGAATTTTTGTAGATATGTGGTTTCGTTTTTATTCCAAGAAAATGATACTAATATATAAAACCCTTATCGGGTTAACATGGTACTAAGAAAAGGTGATTTAATTTTTTCTTATGTCGTTTACATTCTAACGAAGTGAATTGTTAAACTGCGAATAATGTATCATTATAATTGATAATATGCCAACGTCGATACTGTTCACAAATATTATCGAGTAGAACTATAGAAGCATAGATGACAATATAACGGCCTTCAGGTTTAACGTATGACCCAAAATTATAGAAACCCAACGTTTCAAAGTATCTAATTAAATGCGACGATATAACAAAGCAATAAGTTGCATTAGCATTACCACAAAGTTATGCCGATTTTTTAACATATGCAAAAATATTGCGTTTATGTTAAAGAATTTGTGGTATAACTCAGAATGTTGTTATGTGTCGCTTTATATAAATGTTGACAGCAGCAACCATACACTAACTGATATTTATTGCTGTCAGCAATTACGCTCAACTTTCGTTGTACGGTTAGGGTACTAAATTCGGAAAAATACATAATTTTTGTACGGAATGCACAGCTTTATAGGAAAGAAGGATAATCCATTATGCTAGTTTGCCGCAAAGATATAGTGACCTATTTGTGCTTTTGTCTACTTTGTCCAGGCTGAAGTTTGCGACGCCGACAGTACAATTCAATTTTTGCTCGTTTCTGCATTATATTTTTGCGGCGACTAGTATAATGGCAGGTGTTACATACTAGTATAGGCATGAAGATTTTGTTTCCGATTTTGCTTTTTATTTTCTTCCTTGTTTCTTCTTTTTCAATTATTAAGATCCGCTAATTTTTATGGCAGTTGTGAATTTTTGCTGACGTAGGCTTTTAGTATTATTTATGTGACCATGTTTTATCTTCAAAACACAGTTACATACTATATACGTGTATATTATAGTATAGCGGACGTTGCATCAACGACACGCACGGATATGAATGCCTATGTTGAAAACTGTTGAAAATGGCACGTGTTTTAGCGGAAAAGAGCTAAAATAAAAATAGCATTGTAGGGATGTCCACAATTTGCGTCCGTCCTGTGTAGAGACAGAAGAAACAAATTTTCCTCAAGCCGGCCATGCTATAAGCAAGGTGTTGGTCTTTCAAGATATAATGCTTTGCTTAAGCGACACTGTATTTCAGTAAAACTCACTGTAATGTCCTGATTACTTATTATGGCTTTAGTAGCAGCACCGGGGAGAACAATTGGTTGCTACTACTAGTACTATTAACTATTACTACTACTATTTATTTGACTGCAATGATAGAATATCTCAAATACAAGAGCAGTGAAAAGAGCAATATAATTCACTACGTTTTACCTAAATTTATAGTAAATTAACAATGTTGAAAGCCAATAAAGATCAAATTACTGATGGGAGACGTGATGGGCCGATTGATCGGCTGCTAAAACGCAAGCCATAGCCATCGAAACATAAAACAACGACACGACACCTGGATGTAGAAAAAAATAAATATTCATTTGTTATGTGCTCAGGCACAACATTCCTGTATTTTAACACCTTCTGTAAAGCAGAATTTTGTTTATATTTAATTTCTTAAACGAATGAGCTAGTTTGTGGTTGTTACACTTTGTAGGATATTTCGAGTATATATAGAAAAACGCCTTAAAACGCTAAATCTATTGTTCCGTGTAGCATTTTGAATAATAATCAGATTTTTATGTATTCTACGAGTTCCTAAATCAAGTAAGCCACACTTTCCATTATACGATATATATTGGCAGCCAAGTAAACGTTTGGTAAAAATAACTATGAACTCGTTGAATATCAAACTTGTCTCTGACTAAACTGTGGTGACCATATCTCTTAAGCATATTCCAGAACAGTCCTAACAAAACAATAAAATATATTAATAGAAGCAATGTAGAAAAACAATTTGCGACCGAACCAAAAAGTATATTTTGTACCAATTAAGAAGCTTCCCTCTGATGCCGCAATATTATGGGTTATATAACAATTTGGAATGTGAAACAGTATCAAATGCTTTAGCTAGATCTAATTATGTATCATCAACATTTCTATCAAATTCAATATCAGTCACCCATGAGTTACGTGTTTCAAGAAGTTGGCTGATAGTTGATCGCTTAGCACAAACACCATGTTGATGAACACAAATGTAATTATGATTATCTAAAAAGTTTTAAATTCCCCATTGACAAAAAATTCTATCACTTACCGCAAGGATCTGCCAAACTAACAAGTTATAGCTACCGGCTAAAGAATTGGCATCGTTTTCTTAATTGAAAGTATTTTTGGAAGTTTCCATTCAGTAAGAATCGAGCTATCTTCCAAAAATTTTTGCAACAAAAGAAATAAAGGGTACCTAAGATATTTCCTCAAGCGGTATAGTAAAATTTGCAGAATGTTACCAGGACCAGAAGTTTATTTCAATGCTATGTTATTAAGAACAACATCAATATCATCTAAGCTAAGCAAAATCCCAGACAGTGAATGATCGTTAATGGTATTATAAACAGGTACGTTACCATCGACAGTAATCAAGGCTTCATACTATGTGCTATTCAAAGAAGTTGGCTTTATCAGTAGTGCTAGTCAATAAATTTTCATTGCCGCTCAGAGCAGAAACTTTCTGAGATGGATTTATTCCTTTGTTCACATACTACCAAACCGAGCGTCATTTGTTGTTGCAGGAATTTGAATTTTGTTTTGATAGCATCTCCGTTTAAGTTTTCTGGCAGCTGCCGCAGATAAAACAAACTGACGGGTAAGAGTCCCAGGTACCTTCCATTTTCTATGCAATCTTTTCTGTATAGTATGTGCAGATACAATTGCTTTGGACCATCTGACATTAATGATTTTATTTTTTGTGTTTAGGTGCGAAACGATTTATTAAGTCAGAAATTCTATTTATCCAACGTTATCCGTTTACCAAAAATTATACCAGCAATACCCCGCAATTGCGACCATTGGCGCCATAGGTCTTTTTATGGGCCTGGTGCCATCTGAGCATAAAACCCATTCCGGGCACAAAAACTATAATTTTAGAACCTGGGTTATATTTAGCGATTTGGGAGTGCAATTATCGGCTTTTGGGCCATGTTGCAGCAGTCTGATATGGTTTCAATTTCACTACGAATAAATCAACTGGTTACGAAAACAGTGTTGTTGAAAACTCCGTGAAATTTGGTGCCTGGCCCGAAAGCTCTTTAACGATTCACAGCCATCAGGTCGGAAATTGTATTTTGGTAACTTCATTGTCACATTGATATATACCTATACAAGCTGGTGTTAACTCAAGAGATATTCGACATACCCATGGACCATGGGTTTTTTGAACCTGGAATGTCCCTATTTAAACAAATCCTAAATAATGTCCCTATTTAAACACCTCAAATTCTTCAGCCCTTTAAATTCAACGTTTATGCGCAACCATATAAAGTGAATTATAAATATAAATAGCCATAAAATTATCAGGCAAACTTTTTCTAGTATTTTAAGTGCCCGACCCAAACTAAAATAACATTAAATCAACTCATAGAGAGACGCAATAGAACTATTGACGAGTTACAATATAAACGCACTTTTATTTCGATATTTTGGGTTTAGTAAAATGGATGCTTATACTTACATAATCGTTAATCAGAAAAACTTTATAACATATAATGCTGCATCGTTAAAAGCTCTAAATGATTAGGGTTGTATCAAGGAAGTATGTGTGTATAGCCATAATTCTATTCGCTTTTCATTGTAATAACAAAAAACCTGGAATATATTCACTATCAGCATACCAACGGAAGATCAGCACAGCGAGGTTTGCTTAAGGCGTTACATAAACCACAATTTTACGAACAAATCTCTGCATTACGTGTTAAATAATCATGGTTAGCAGTAAAATATTAAATTTATCATTGTAGCAAATTTGTAGTATGTGCAGTAGATGTCTAAGTTTTTGAGAACATAGTTTAGTTATATTAAAAAATTTTGTCAAAACTAGACGATTCACGTATATTAGATTTCTAAGCGTTCACGTCTTTGTTTATGACCTCTTTACATATATAAAGGGCTAAAAATTAGACAATATGACACTGGGTTTCTAGTATATTACGTTTTTATGAAACATAAACATATACCTTTTGAAAATCAAATTGGTTCAGCAAATATTCGTATGACCCTAGTATCTCTCAGTGTCGTGATATTCCTAAATATATTAGAAGAGATTGCACCATGGTTTGGTGTTAAACAGCTATAATTGCACTGTTTTACTACGAATAAAAATAGTTCTTCCGTTAGATAAATGTACCACAAATGTACCATAAGGCTCATAGTGTTTACGATATAGACCCATGTGATGCAATAGTCAAATATTGCACCGTAGATGGACGGATTTCGCTCAAAGTTGTAGATTACGGTACAATTAAATCTTTCATCATTTACTCTATTAGTTAAATTTGTATGCCTGGAATAATCTAGACCCATGTGATGCAATAGTCAAATATTGAAACGTAGATAAACGGATTTCGCTCAAAGTTGTAGATTACGGTACAATTAAATCTTTCATCATTTATTCTATTAGTTAAATTTGTATGCCTGGAATAATCTAGACCCATGTGATGCAATAGTCAAATATTGCACCGTAGATGGACGGATTTCGCTCAAAGTTGTAGATTACGGTACAATTAAATCTTTCATCATTTATACTATTACTTAAATTTGTATGCCTGGAATATATCTAATGTCAAACCAACATTATTGCGTTTACAGCAATAATTATTTTTAAGAATGGACATCGGGCAGTCAATCGCTACCCGGGTACCCGATTAACTACTCGGGTACCTGGGTATGCGACACTAACTTTGATTGTTCTCGTAAGCCTTAGTATTTCTAAGTGTTTTTGACGTTCAAATTAGGTACCCAAATCTGCAAATATAGCTTATAGGTTGCAGTAGTGTCGAGTTAAAAAACCTTTCACCCGGCTTGCTGTACAGCAGTACGTCATGGCGTGGACGTCATGTCTAAAGAAAATGATATGAAGAGCCACAAATCGCGATAAATAATACACCGTAAGACGTTCCAAAATTAAAACATATAGTTATAAACTTTCTGCTAAAGATAGATCATCTTGTTTCTTTGGTACTGTGCTACCAAATTATTGCAGATTTTTATTATATACAACAACGACTACAACTCATAAATGAATAGACGAATGTACGTAAGTTTGACCAGATATTGCGTTTAACCTCATAGCCCATAGAACCATGCGCCAGGAAGAACGTAATACATAGGTAGAAAGACCTGTACAGAAGATCACGAAAGTTGAAACCCTCTTCTATCTTTCGAAAATATGTAGTAACAAAAGCACAAGACATCAGGATAAAATTATGGACATCTCTGAAAGACGCTGGATTGAAGGCACTTAAATACTGAATATTCAGTACTAATTTCGTCAGTATTCAGGTCATTTTTACTTTACGACATTATTCCTGTACATGAATGTAATTTTTTCTTATTATAATAAATAGGAATAATTTCCTAACGATTTTCTACACATTGAAGAAAATTTTCCTTTATAATATTAAGCAATATATTCCTAACTGTATTCGGGATGTAAATTTCCACCATATATAAGAATTTATTCCTTTTAAATACTGATTATATTAATAATTAAAATATTAACTATAATATTAATATACTTGTTATTCGCTCGCTTTGTGAGATTCTTTAAGTATCCAAGCAACAGCTACTAGGCGTCGTTCAGAGAGAAATGTGTGCACTTACTCGACATCGTCAGCATATATACACGGGCATGGAAACATGACATTCGATGGTATGTAACAACCTTCGTGAGTTCAGTTACGCAAAGCGGGCTCTGCGTAACCACTTTCGTACGTTGTTACGCATAAGCGCTTGTATGTAACAACATAACTAATGTTGTTACGTTCGAATGTTGTTACGGGCACTCGCACCTTTATAACAACAATCGAATGTTATTACGCACATTCTTAACCATACATACTCTAGATCCGATGTCTCAGGGGATGTTAGCCGGTGCGTGCTCCAAGGGCGGGAAGTTGGTCTTCGGTTCCCAAGGGGGTCAACCGGATGGCCCCGAGGAGGTATTGCAACGTCCAAAGAAAAATGTGTGCACTTGTTTACAACTTACTAGCTAGAGGATGGGTGAACATATGAATTTGTAACGCAGTTAGACTTAAGGCGTGTTCACACGCTCAAACTTTTTGCTCAAATTTTGATCAAAATTTGAGCTCAAATTTTGATCAAATTTTGATCAAAATTTGAAAACATCTTTTTTACATTGTTATCAAGTTTGAACGTGTGAACGCTGTTCAAACTTTTCATGAATATTCCTGTAGCCAATCATGGACGATATGCATTGCCTGAAAAAGTTTGAGCTCAAATATTAATCACAAATTTTAAAATATCGGAATTTTTATTTAAAAAATTTGATCAAATTTTGAGCTCAAATTTTGAGTTCAAAATTTGAGCAAAAAATTTGAGCGTGTGAACACGCCTTTATGTTCGAATGAAACACATCTTCCGCAATCTTAAAAATCTTTATCATCGGACATTTAACAAATCGGCGTTTTGAGTGTGTATTTTGATCCACCCGTGTTTGGTACAGAGGATTCTTACAGACTTGCATTAATTTTGTTATTATAAGCATGGCCAGCAAAACACGTGCGTTTACAGACTTTGAGTCACTCCGGCTCGCTTTTTCTCAAAGATAGGTAGTGGCTACAAAAATAGCGCAATGTTTGCTCAGCCCAACAATATACAATGGTAAAAAAACGCAATATCTTTAGTACATAAAGTTATTTTATCGAATAGCATTCCACGTGTTTCGTTTGGACAACAGTGTTGTCGTATTTGCGTTGAAATATGTTAGAAAATGACATAATTTCGTCGCTGCTAACTGTTATACATAGAATTGCAGTGCCGCATTGTTGGCTTCGTTTAAAAATTAAATCGAAAATTCGATAAGAAATTAACGAGTTTGCAGTGTAAAAGACAAATATAAATTTTTTGGGCGCAGTAAGGCTCAGTAACCATGTAGTAGTGGCGTAGTAGTGCCCATGATACTTATTTACAATATTGTTTTGCTAAATATTTTGCGCGATTCTGGTACGACCTCGTTTTTAGTATTTAAAAACAGTTTCATATCCACAGAAAAACTTTCAACAACTGAGTTATAGAATATTACTTTATAGATTGAACATTGAATATGGTTTAATGATGCAGCAAATTAAGGTGATGCCAATTGCACGGCATTGGATAGCTCTAATCTGCTCTGTTTTTGTGACATTAATATGGTATAAACTGTTGTAACGTGTACGTATTTTGTTAATTGTGTACAGTACTGTGTTTTATTCGTAAAACTCAAGTTACAAACGCACTGTACAACGTTTAGATCAATATCAGCTAGGGGTGTGCCGTGCACTCTCGGCAATCGAGTTACAGTATCGGTGTCACCTTGACTGTCTATACCGTAGGTTTGCGATTACAGGGGTACAAAAGTCCGAAACAGCGAGAACGGTATAACATTAACGCCGCATAAATCATCATGAGTCTGTTGTCAAATTTTGTCCATTATATACTTGTTAACTGTTCAACGTCAGCAACCGACCGCCTGAAAACAGGTGAGCCCTAGTCGGCCAGACCTGGACCCAACTGCAGTCTTCTGCAGTATGCATGTTTTGTAGAAAATAAAAGAATCATGATAATTACGCAATTAGGGCAATTCCAGAACTATAACTTAATAACAACGGTTCATCCGACTTTTCGACAGCCTTACGGATTGACCCTAGGCCGTGGCTGAAACGAAATCAAAGCAATTCCCAAAATCACAATGACGTTCTTGTGTCCATGACTAGACCTATCAATCCATCAATATTCCTATTATTCCGAACCGCCTGGTGGATTTGAAACGTTTTTAAAATTGGGAACCAATCCAAAACTATGGAAATCGCTGTACTGATAAGCTACAGCAAATTGACAACTGGGAGGACAGACCTCGTGCCCCATCACTGTAATGCACTTGGACATCCGATCCTTAGTTTATACCTGTAACGTATTTTAAAACAAATCTTTTTGCAAGAATTACTTGATTGTATTAAACGTATATCCGTAGCTTCTAATTATATTCTTAGGAAAAATAAAGAAAAAAATTACTAGTTTTTCCACAAAGTGCATTCACTATTAATCGTATTCTGCAAACAAAGTATCGTTTAGCTTTTGTATACTTCAAATAACAGTGAGTAGCACAATTATTGTCATATTAATACTATGGTGCGGTTGTGGCTTTCAAGTTACTTTTATTTTTAGCTGAGAATACCGTTAATATTTTAAACGCGAAATATATTTGAGTGTTTTTTTTTTACTTTTTAAGTAATAAATATTTGGCTGGAAATTGTTTTATCTTCCAACAAGTAAAGTAAGATAATATCGAATGCCAGCTATTTTTTAAACAAGAGATCATTAAAGATTAAAGTCTCTAAGTGTTATGAAACTAAAGTATCATTTAGCCATCCATTAGAGATTGAAATTTCTCGCGAATGATTACTAGATAGAAATTTGTCAAATTCTGTGAAAGCTGCATTATTATTTAATAGGATAATTAGGCTCGAAACTCATCACGTTACTTGTAAGAACCCGAGTTTAACTGATAATATAAAAGTTATTGAGAAGGAGATGGTATTCTGGGACCATAGACTTGACACGCGCTGTATATATTACTGAAAAATTACAATCGATGCAAATAGGAAATTGTTAAGGCGTGTTCACACGCTCAGAATTTTTGTTCAAATTTTGATCAAAATTTTTGTTCAAATTTTGATCAAAATTTTTGTTCAAATTTTGATCAAAATTTTTGTTCAAATTTTGATCAAAATTTGAGCTCAACTTTTGATCAAATTTTGATCAGAGTTTGAAAGCATCTTTTTAGCATTTTTGGTAAGTTTGAATGTGTGAACACTGTTCAAACTTTTGATGGATATTCCTGTAGCCAATCACCGAAAAGATTCATTACTTGAAAAAGTTTGAGCTCAAATTTTGATCTCAAGTTTTGAAATATCACAATTTTTCGTTAAAAATTACCTTCAATTTTTGAACAAAATTTGATCAAATTTTGAGCTCAAATTTTGAGCTCAAAATTTGAGCTAAAAGTTTGAGCATGTGAACACCTTAAATTGTGTATAGCTATGTATTTTAGAGGTAACAAAAATAATTTTCGGCAAATACAGTAAAAGTTCTGAAAAGTGCAATTGCATCATGATGAACTCCTGTGATTCCGTTTTATGCGCACAATAACAAAGTTAAATTTATAATTTTTCTAAATCGATTAAATTTTCTTGAGCCAAAGTTTCAAGTATTTTGAAACATATTCATTTCATGTATTTGAAACCAGATTACAGCTTTCTTTAAGCTGTAACCAAGTCTAGTGAACCACGATAGCTGTCAGTAGGAGACTAAAGTCTCTCAAATGTGTTAGTAAAAGTCTATAACAGTTGAACTGCTGATGATATCTGCTAGAGACAAAATTGCCAGAATTTTTACACACATTTCTCTGTGAAACTTACACACACAAAAATAAGCTAAGTTCGATGCACCACAAATATAATCTTTATGACTTTCATCACAACCGCTATGAGTATTATGCTGGCTAATGGTTTAACCGGATCAAAAGGGTTTAATGTTTATTGCCATTGTTTGGCCAAATCCTTACTCACGGGCCGAACGCTAAGACACCAGAACGAACTTCTTAGACTCAAAGCGATATTTAAGTTCAATTATATTTTATAATTCTTCTCAACCAATAAATGTGACAAACCAAATTCAAAAAGACTACATCAACTACGTCGCCTGGCTACAAGTATATACTGTTTTGTCCTGCCTAAATGCTGGGTATGTATGTGCTAAGTAGTATAAATTTGGTGTCAGCTTTGACTTTTGTCGACTTTGACGACTCTTACTTTATTTTAAAGCCGGAGTGAAGATGCAATTAAAAGCTTTTATCTCGTTTTTTTTTTGTTTTTCTCTTTCAAATAGATTTGTACAAAAACGATTTCAAACTTAAAAAATATAATATTTGTTAAAAGTTGTTGCTGCTGTTGAGAGCATTTGTGTAAGAATTTCAAGTGTGAACAAAACACATTGCCGCTTATAGACGGGACCACAAAGCTTTGTACAATAAAGACTACAAGATATTTTGTGGTGTCAAGAATTTATTTGTAAGTCGATTAAGATCTTCGAAACTTGGCAACTAAGGCATGTTTTAGTAGAAACACGGCATTCTTTACATATAGAGCGGAATAGCTTTAAGTTTCCCCAGGTTTACAACTTTTGTCAAATCTTACCCTTCTTGATAGCGTCCGGAACCATAGCCGTCTCTTCACGTTGAAGTGAATCACTTCACGATATGTTATCAAAGATTGTTCAGCCTTTTCGAAACAACGCTCCACACTTATTAGAGCGTAGTGTAACGTAGTGAAGATAGTGTGTTGCAGAGGTAAAGCTTTTAAATTCCGTCTGTGTGTGATCGGCCATAACTCGGAAACGAGTTATCCATTTTCATTATCTTGGGCTCATTCGAACCGGCATAGTCGATGTACAATGTACATCCACGAGCGTTTTTTGATTTGGGGTCTGGTTCCGGGGTCAGGGGTCAAAATGTAGGGTTTTGTCCCATTTTACCCCATTTTCGTACCCTTGACGGAAGCAAGGTTATTTTATTTTAACTTTCGATTTTTTCTCTGGTTGGGTTTATTTCATAGTAAAGAATAAATCCCGATGCACATTTTTTGTTATCGATTAAGGCTCCGGTTCTGGAGTTATGGGGTACGGTGTGTGGCACTCATATGGTTCCTCGATCCAAAATTCGAAAATTTTTTTCTGACGTCCTGGGCGGCTGAAAAGTTTCATTTGGGGGTGTTCGGGCGTGGGAAAACTCATCGCCGGTGCAGGTTTTGCTGTGTGACATAGGGTTCCATGGGTACGTGGGTATGGTACCCCCATAGGTTTGGGTTCAGAGGTCAGGATGAGTGTTTTTACCCAATTTTAGTACCTTCACGGAAGCAAGGTTATTTTTATCATGACTTTCGAATTTTTTTCTCTGCTTGGTTATATTTCAGAGTAAAATAATAAATGTCGATGCGCTTTTTTTTTGTTTTTTGATTAATGCTTCGGTTCTGGAGTTATGGGGTTTGAGGTATGGCACCCTCGTGGTTCCTCGACCCAAAATTCGACAATGTGTTCTGACGTCCTGGGCAGCTAAAAAGTTTCACTTGGGAGTTTTCGAGCATGGGAAACTCATTACCGGTGTTGGTTTTGCTCTGCGACTCATAATTTCATGGGTACGGGGGCATGGCGCTCCCATTGTTCCTCGACCCAAAATTCCAAATTTTACTGTGACGTCCTAGAAAGCAGTTAGCTTGCACTTGGGCAGATTTAGGGAATGGGAAACTTATTGCCAGTGTTATTTTGTTGTAACTTGTACGGTATTGTGTGATATCCACAAATATCATATCGTCGTATGCTATCGAGAGCTGATTGGTTGTGCACGCAAAGGGCGTAGGTGTACCTTATGCATCACTACATTCTGAAATCTCGATAGAGTTACTAGTTTATTAACCCATGGCTTTAATGACTTGAATTGTTCAAATAGCAAAATGGCTGGAAGGGAATGTCGCGCAAACGCTTTCGAAATGGCCCCGAAAAAAAGAAAAAAATATTTTTCATAGAAATGTTCATAACTTATAACAGAGAAACTGATTTCATTTGGTTTATGCAAGCAGCGGAGAACTGAAAAATTTTAATGGGTTTTCTTGATAATAACAGTAAACCGCAAAAAGCTAAGGCGACGGCAACTGAACGATCATGTGAGTAATATCGATACATGATAACACTATGCTTTACGAAAAAAGCATGAAAATTTCCTTCCAAATGTATATGGATGTACCTATGCTGAAAGTAGCTTTGTTCCGCAATATTTTAATTGCATATGCTATATCTAAACCAGATAAATTTATTTCCCTTAGGGTAAATTTGGTTCTGTTTTCGAACTCTCGAATTTTCAACTTTCAGTGTGCAATTAATCCATTTCATCCGTCATCCCAATTTTATAGAGGTATCGCGTTTACGGTCATATATGCGCTGCCATCGCATAGTTTAAGTCTGGTATATTTGATTTCAATGCAACTAATCCACTTCACGCGTCAGCCCTACTTTATAAAGGTATCGCGTATACGGTCAAATAAGCGGTGCCATCGCATAGTTTAAGTGTGGTATATTTGATTTCAATGCAACTAATCCACTTCATGCGTCAGCCCTACTTTATAAAGGTATCGCGTATACGGTCAAATAAGCGGTGCCATCGCATAGTTTAAGTGTGGTATATTTGATTTCAATGCAACTAATCCACTTCATGCGTCAGCCCTACTTTATAAAGGTATCGCGTATACGGTCAAATAAGCGATGCCATCGCATAGTTTAAGTGTGGTATATTTGATTTGAATGAAATTAATCCACTTCATGCGTCAGCTTTGCTTTATAAAGGTATCGCGTATATGGGTCAAATAAGCGGTGCCATCGCATAGTTTAAGTGTGGTATATTTGATTTCAATGCAACTAATCCACTTCATGCGTCAGCCCTACTTTATAAAGGTATCGCGTATACGGTCAAATAAGCGGTGCCATCGTATAGTTTAAGGTGTGGCATATTTGATTTGAATAGCAAGCTGTGTAAACAGTAGTATGCTGTTTGATAAGTGAAAAATATTCAGCAGTAGCAAATACACTGCCATTTTTGTTTATAACGGTTCTGCCATGTATATAGCAGTGAGAATGATTTGTATTTATTTCGTAATAAAAATATATTTACTATTTACTTATACAATAAGTTAATTGAAAAGTACGGTAAAATACTATGTATAGTTAAACCCTTTTATGCCGGAATATGTTTGTGTATTGTTCAATGTGTCTTGGGTGGCAGAATCAGTGTTTGAACCCGGATTCTACGATTGGAAGTTTCGTAATCAAGCCGTTGAGCTATTGAAGAGCAGTTGCTCAGTTATCCCAGGAACATCACAAAACGCGAAAATAACACACGTGCGACATTCGAAAAACTCAGTTAACACAGTGCTTCAGAATCGGTTTCCCCTGTAGGCAAGAAAGGGTTATAGTCAAGCCCGTAGCCACGGGGGGCATTTGGGGGCGATGCCCCCAGATTCCTGCCATGCCCACCCAGATGAATCGTTTGACAGAGTAAAACTTTCAATTTACAACCTACTGTGAACGTTCTGTTATCGGTTGAATTCTGACCTGCGCAAAGCAAAAAAAACTTCCTGACAGAATTGATCGATGTCTAAAATTAGTAATAATATTTGGCATTCAGTATTATATAAAATTTAAAGTTCAGTTTTTAGATTGAACTAAACTTTTGATGCCGTGTGAAATTTTTTGTTGCTTTTATTTTTAGACATTTCTTCATTAACATTTGGGCACTGTGAGGACGTCAAATGACTTTTTATATGTTGTGTAGATTGTTATACAGATGTGTTGCTATACATCTGTAGATCTGTACACGATAACTATATTTTCTGTTCTATCCGAACTGCTGATAGTTAAACAAAGGAGACCATTTACCGAGAAGCCTTCACAGATTTATATATTTTGCTTAGCGCGGCAGTAACTTTCGGAGTCTCCACTGCAACTTGTGAAGCAAGTTTTTCAACGGCGGCCCGTATTTTAACACAGTACCGGCGTTGTATGGGCCATGACCGAAAATGCCAACTTGTCGTTTTGGCTTATGAAAAGAACAACACCAATTTAATCTCCACACAAGATGTTATTAATGAATTGCGAAGCGTTCGAGAAAACTCATTGTTTAATCTTGTCTGTTTTGAAATTCTGTCATTTATAGCATATGATTATAAGCATACAGCATACTAAAAACCACGCACTAGCTGAAGTTTGTAACATTTCTTCTAAAACGTATTTTTAGCCGCAGCCTGAACTCGCAACCCAGAAACTGACATTTTTCTGGGTTGAAGAATTTAAACCCATTAGTCAGAATCCAATATTTTAGTAGGCAAAAATGACGAAACACCTTATCGAAACTGCACTGCAGAGCTCTTTAGCACTAAAAACTTATGCCCCTCCAGATGTTTCACTTGCCCCTCCAAAATTCGGACGCTGGCTACGGGCCCGGTTATAGTTTTTGCTACAGTGGCAAGCACGAACTCCCCGAACGGAATGTGATAGACGATGTCGCGAATGCTGTCAGTTTAGTATGACTAACACAGTCTATACAGTGTAGTTTTCGTTACAGTGGCAAGCACAGCCTCCCCGAACGGAATGTGATAGACGATGTCGAGAATGATGTCAGTTTAGTATGACTAACTCAGTCTGTACAGTGTAGTTTTCGCTACAGTGGCAAGCACAGCCTCCCCGAACGGAATGTGATAGACAATGTCGAGAATGTTATCAGTTTAGTATGAATAACTCAGTCTGTACAGTGTAGTTTTCGCTACAGTGGCAAGCACACCCTCCCCGAACGGAATGTGATAGACGATGTCGAGAATGCTGTCAGTTTAGTATGACTAACTCAGTCTGTACAGTGTAGTTTTCGCTACAGTGGCAAGCACACTCTCCCCAAACGGAATGTGATGGACCAAGTCGAGAATGCTGTCAGTTTCGTATGACTTACACAGGCTGTACAGTGTAGTTTTCGCTACAGTGGCAACCATACCCTCCCCGAACGGAATGTGGGCAGACGATGTCGAGAATGCTGTCAGTTTAGTATGACTGACACAGGCTGTACAGTGTAGTCTTCGCTACAGTGGCAAGCACACCCTCCCCGAACGGAATGTGATAAACGAAGTCGAGAATACTGTCAGTTTCGTATGACTTACACAGGCTGTACAGTGTAGTTTTCGCTACAGTGGCATCCATACCCTCCCCGAACGGAATGTGATAGACGATGTCGAGAATGCTGTCAGTTTAGTATGACTGACACAGGCTGTACAGTGTAGTTTTTGCTACAGTGGCAAGCACACCATCCTTAACGGAATTTGTAGAATGACTAACACAGTCTGTACAGTGTAGTTTTAGCTACGGCGGAAAGAATACCCTCACCGAATGGAATTTGATAGATGACTTCGAGAATACTGTCAGTTTAGTATGGCTGACACAGTTTGTACAGCGTAGTTTTCGCTACGGTGGCGAGCACACCCTCCTCTAGCGGAACTTGTAGAATGACTAACACAGTCTGTACAGTGTAGTTTTCGCTCCGGTGGAAAGCACACCCTCCCGATTGGAATTTGATAGACGATGTCGAGAATGCTGTCAGTTTAGCATGACTGACACAGGCTGTACAGTGTAGTTTTCGCTACAGTGGCAAGCACACCCTCCCTGAACGGAATTTGTAGAATGACTAACACAGTCTGTACAGTGTAGTTTTAGCTACGACGGAAAGTATACCCTCACCGAACGGAATTTGATAGATGACTTCGAGTATGCTGTCAGTTTAGTATGACTGACACAGGCTGTACAGTTTTGCTTTCGCTACGGTGGCAAGCACATCCTCCCTGAACGAAATTAGATATAACCATGTCGAGAATGCTGCGAATTTAGTATGATCGCAAACATGCAGTAGCCAAAGACTTCAGTTAAGACAGGCTAGTCAGGAAATAAATCAATAAACCCTCAAACCCTGGCAGAAAGGGACACCTTACAACATCCTAACTTTCTTTTGTACAATAATTTCTGAGCTTAGCGCTATTTGTTATACAAAGCTGAAATAACAACATTGTTTGAATATTACTTTGAGCTAAAATCTCATACAACGGTTATAGGTGAAGAGGTAGATTATATCGGGACCCACCCCACCCACCGGTTATAGGTGAAGAGGGTGGATTATATCGGGGCCCACCCTATCCACCCTAGTTGTCGGAGACCTCTTCTACCCGGGTAGCCTAGCCGATCCTTCTAAAAGTTGGCACGATTTCCCTGGGGTTCCGCGCCACCACTTCCTGTGCACAAGGCGCGCGCAAAATTTGGCGGAAATAGGAAAAATTGGGGCAGAACTAGCAACACTTTGCAAAAATATTGAGTCTCACAGTTTACTTACCTCCCCGCCCCGACCACCTCTCCCCTCCCACTGACTGATTAGTTCCTCGGGAGGGCAAAGAAAAATATGATGACCAAGGATGGGTTGAGGTCCATAGGTGCCGAAAGTCGGCCGGGTTTGGGGGGTAGATGGTCTCGCGGGGGGTGCCCACTCTTTATTAATTTTTCATTTTTTCCGCACCAATTTCAAACCAATTTTTGCCACTTTGTACCCTATTTTGCAAAAAATTTCCCTGCGCCTACGGCGCTGGAGCAGCCCACCAACGGGGAAGGGGTGCGGAGTCTTTAAAGGGTGATGATTTCCTCCCCGTCAAAATTTCATGGATCTGCTAGTGATCAGGAATTTTGAAGCTGATCACTAGCGACGGCTAGTGATTAGGACTTTCATACGACCACTGATCATTAGCGACTGATCACTTTCAGCACTGATCACTTTCATCACTGATCACTTTCATCACTGATCATTAGCGACCGCCAGTGATTAGGACTTTCATACGACCATGCCATTCGTAATGGTCGTATTAAAGTTTAAACAGCTTTAAAATCATGTTTAATAAAATGTGTAATTCGAATTGTTGTCCTAGTTTCTTCGCAGTTTGTCAACTGTTTTGTTTTAATATGTTTTCGCACCTTCAACAAACCCTCTGGTCAAATTTTGAACCTAAATTTGATCTAATTTGGATCAAAATTTGACAGTAATTCCTATGAAAAAAAGTTAAAAAACCGCTATACTTCGAAATTTGAGGTTAAAATTTTATGTTCAAGTATTTTCAAGATTTCTTCGTTATCCTAATTGGCTTCAGCATTACGTTACAAAAGTTTAAACAGTGTTCACTCGCTCATGTTCATCAAAAATGGAAAATATGCTTTCCAATTTTGAGCAAAACTTGAACATGTGAATATACCTTTAACTAAGGATTTTCATCTCGCACGGCTTTATTATTAGGCCACAGCTTATGCCAAAGCAGTTACAACAACAACAATTACATATATATGTTGAAAGATTTTTCTCATAATTTGTAATCGGGTTTATAGTTTTAACATGATTCTTTGTCATCGTCTTACGGCAATCTTCTTACTAGCAATAAATCCCGTAAGAAAGTTCTAATTGCTAACAAGTACGAAACTTCTAATATTATATATCATTCCATGTGAAATGTCTAAGGCAACTAGAAGCGGTGTAAAACTTGCCAAGTCTAAAGAATTTTATCCAACTGCACAAATAATCAGGGTTTCCTGCTAACTTAACACAGTAAAACTTAAAATGTTATTACTTATATTACCCATGAAACAATTTTGATTATTAATCTCTGTATTATTAAAAGTACGATTCTTTACAACAATGATAATATCACATTAAGCGGTGTAAAACTTGCCAAGTAAGTCTAAAGAATTTTATCCAACTGCACAAATAATCAGGGTTTCCGGCTAACTTAACACAGTAAAACTTAAAATGTAATTACTTATATTACCCATGAAACAATTTTGATTATTAATCCGTATTATTAAAAGTACGATTCTTTACAACAATGATAACATCACATTACTTTTTGCTAACTTCAAACACATTCATTGCTTTGATATAATCCATCGTGAAGTACATGCTGAAAACTGATTAATATGCATCTTTAGGTATTATTAAGGCATTAAAACCTCTCGTTGTACTTAGTGTGCATGGTGCAGATCTCCCGTTCCGTGGCAATTGCAACCAGAATTACAGAAGCACAAGCTCTAAAGAAATGTTAGTTCCGACACGGAAGCTGCTTTTAACTTCCAAGCAATCCTGTATCCATTTTACAGGTGGGTACCCAAAGCAACCTGGCTTTAGTCTCTCGCTCAAGAACATTATTTCAGAAGGGCTCTAACACGCGACTTTATGATTGTGAGATCTGCGCTCAAACCACTGTTCTCTAGCTATATTCTATAATATGGATGATATTCTAAATTCTGGGGCATTATATTATTTCTGTCGTCGTTTTGCCTACTTACTTTATACTAGTTACGCTGCCATTTATGTAGACCACGATTTGGGCGAAAGGCCATTTTCACTATTAAATCTGCTCAGATGTTACAAACAAAGATTATACACGTGTAAAATGGTAACTGATATTTCTAGATTTGCTAAGCCCATAGCGTTTTCAAAGAAAGCGATACCACACCTATATTTAAATGCGTTTTGAGTATATATTCAAATAGAAAATAAAGTGATTAAAACCGGCAGTGAAATTATATGTTGTCACTGTCTCCAAAACAAGTAAATACATTTTACCGGTAGTGCATAAGAGAAGAATATGACACTGTCCTCCAACATAATATTATCCCGTGTTTGTTGACGAGGAGATTTTTGTCATCAATACCTCATTTTTGAGCGGTTAACATACACTGACCCTTCAGCTTTGGGGGAAGTGGCTCTTAATCACCCAGTTTTGAAAGAAGAAAGTGTTGTTGTTGTGATCGGTTGAACCAACCCTCCCCCTCAACTCTGCCTGGACATTGAGGCCTGTGCTCGATGACCCCCAGAAATAATGGGAATAAGACCGAAGAGTCCCTCGTTATCAGTCCCGGGCTAACATTAGAGCACGATGAAGTGTCACACTCATCCCTTACACATTCTTGTTTTTATTGATCTGGCTTATTTTTTCCTAGTGTCGACGTTTGTTTATAGTAATATAAGATTATAAATGGAGTCTGCAGAAACTATGAGCTATATTATTTACGTAGATGTGGTAGGTTCGTGGACTTAGGGGAGCAGAAGTCGGGCCGGGGAGTGGAAGGTCGGCGCGGAGGGAGAAGCCTCAGGGGTGTGGAGCAGTCGGGAGGAAAGGCAAATAAGGCTTGAGTGGGGTCCGACCCTTAGGGGTAAACCCTGTAGTCCCTCCATCGCCACCTATGCGTGATTTAAGTTTACATCTTGATTTTGCCGAATAAAAATTACGCTGGCATCCACGAATGAGTCGCGATCCACGTCTCATACCAACAAGAACGACATATAAAACCTAAAAAGAACAAGGTATAAACATGGGCGTAGCCAGAAATTTTTGAAAGGGGGGGCGAAAATCGAAACTGTTTTTTGAGGTACTTGTCATGTCAGAGCGACCCTCCTCCTTTCTCAACCGGGCTGGGGACCGGCTATGGCGGAGTTACCGCCCTTCCGCCCAACCAACCACCCAAAAGGAGGGCTTGCTGACTGCTGCTTTACGGCTGATCGGTGAAAAGGAACTGAATCCGCCGGCGGTCGGTCGAGAAGCTGTTGATGACCTCTTCCAAAAAGGCATCCTTCTGGTCGCCTGAAATCTTTTTTCGATGGATGCTCATCATGCATAGACCAACGACAATCTATCTTCAGCCATGACAGACCTGAGCCACGTCTTGACTCGTCTGAGGGTGCTGAATGTCCGTTCTGGCGTACAAGTTGTGGCAGGAATAGTGAGCGCGGTCGGTATTATTCGTCGAATCGCTGGAAAGAACTCCGTTTGTTCTACAAGTGCTTCGAAACTAGGTGTGGTGCTGATATCTGGTGAATCGCTAGGCTGAGTGTTCCAGTTGTCGAACCATATTTTAGATTCGGCTTTCAAATTATCCACTCCGTACAACATTTTCCACTGAGTCCATGTGACGCGAATAGTCATCGTACGTCAATTCCTTCAGGATTTTCGGATGCACAACCAGAAGAGAGTAGAATGGCTTGTTTTTATCGGAAAATCGGCTTTGCAGCGACATGATCAAGGAGTCCAGGTATGGCACGAAAATTACTTTGCGAAAATATTCTTCGGGTGTCGCAGCAGGTATATTTGACCGATGTGTCTGCCTGTTTGTCACCCGAGGAAGGGCGATAGTTATGTCAAAATAATCGGCATGCTCGTTAACTTGTTTGAAAATCTCCGCAAATTCGGTGTCAGCACTCTCTCTGTGTTTCTGGAATATAGCAAGCAGCTCGTCAATATGGCACTTTACTTTATGAAGATTCGTGTCAATACCTTGCATAGCCTGCACGACAGGTTCCAAAATTGCCGAATATTTAGCAATTGTTCATAGACTGACCAAAAAAGCAGGGGAAGTCATGCCCATAAACAGCTGATGGGCTTGCGCCGAGGCACGGTTTGAAGATGAAGAAATATCGTCCAGCGCTTCCATTATTGCTTGAAAATTCTCACTGAACGTTCGAATGGCCTTGTATTTGGCCGACCAACGAGTTTCACATAACAACGGAATGTTAGTTACTTTCGACCGCCTCTGGCTACTCTCTCAGAAAAAATTAATGGCAGCTTTCACGGATGCCACAGCGTTTCTGATTTCAGTAACAGCGTTTAGATCATTTACGGTTAGGTTAAGACGGTGGGATGAACAGTGTACAAAAATGGCTCTTGGATAGATATTTCGAATTCTAGCTTGCACGCCGTTTTCTTTACCGGCCATCGTTGAGCAGCCATCATAACCTTGGCCAATTAATTTCGTCATATCGAGGCCCAATTGGCGGCAGGTCTGAAGAATTGCGTCAGCTATCGAGGCTGCGTCCATTCCTTTTAGTTCGGAAAATCCCACAAACTCTTCAGTCATGGTAATGTTGTCCCCCTTTGTTGAAACGAATCGTACTCCCAGCGACAATTGCTCCTTCCCTGCGATATCGGCAGTTTCGTCGGCGAGAATGCTGAATCCTGCCTCGCATGCATTTGCAGCAGCCACAACGCGGGCCTGAAGAATTCCACCGCAAACATTTATTAGCTCGTTTTGAATTTGAGGCGACAAATATTGGGCGTTTCTGGGGGAGTTGTCAAGATGCTCTTTTAGTTTGGTATCGCCCGCCTCAACCCGCAACTCAATTAAATCACGCAAATTTCCACTTTCAAGGTCCTTGCCACGAGACACTATGTCATGGGTTGCGCAGAACACTACTGATGATAGTATTGGTTTCAGCTTGCCGCGATTGGCTTCAACCTTCTCTTTCACCGCTCTGTTAAGCTGACAAGGCAGGTCCAGTTGCGGATTTTCCCGAATTTTGACAAAATTCGCCGCATCTTGTGTAGCATTGCGATGCCACGTTGATTTTGCGTGATTTCGGGCGGCGTCGTTAAAATCCTTGTATTTATTACATGGAGTTTTAATAAAACTCCCTTGGAATCCGAATCGAGCAGTTTGCGGGAATAAAACGCAATATTTACATAAGGCTCCTTTCAATTTTTGTGAGTATGCTAACCATGGCGCATACTGCTGTAGCCACGCATGGCGAAACGACCTTGCACTTTTACTTCCGTCCGTGTCATCTTTAAAGTTGTAGTTTGGATCGGGGACAAAACAGTTTATTAATAATACGTGTTTCAGTTCTTCTGAAACCGAATTAACACCCAATATATGCTCCAATGTCCATTTTAGCGATCTCGCTTCCCTCTCCATCACCCGCTGTTTCCATCTGCTCAACACCAAGTGTCGGGGAGGGTTCTTGAACGAACGATGCTGATGTGCCAACCGCATCATTACAATCGCCGGTCTCAGATGTCTGCGCATCTGATCTTTGGTCTCCATCATCCGAATGTCTGGGTCGCTTCGTCAAGAAGCCGCGAATGTCCATTATATCGGATAAATTCCAGAAATACACCGTAATAATTCATTAAAAATAACAGTATAATTACTCTGAAAAACAAGAAATGCGACATATATATATATACGTAACATACTAAAAATAAAATTTATGCAATCACAGTTAACCGGCATTGACATGCTTTAGATTGAAGTTTTTGCACCTAGCGATCTACTAGGATGGTTTCATAATTTTTCCCGAATTTCATACGTTTGATGGATTTTGAAAGGGGGGGGCACTTGCCCCCCCTTGCCCCCCCCTGGCTACGCCCCAGGGTATAAACATAACGCGCATAAAAACGGGGGCGGTAGGGTGGGAACGACACGGTACAACAAACTATTCGCTAATCAGACCAGTCAGCAGACAGACACAGAGTAAGTGAATTTACAATCGATTACGTAAACATTTTTGGAGCTACATAGTTTGCATAATCATATCCCTTTCTGTATTTAACACTTTTAGTAAACAGTAATGTTCAGAAATATAATATGCAATGGAGCTATAATACAAAGTTTTTATGCAAAACACTTTGAACGTTTATTTATAGTGTTTTCTATTCATACATGTTTAAAAACTATTTAAGACAGTTAAAAAGACTATTAAATTTTTTAATATATGAGATATTGCAATATGGTGGTCCGGGTTAGATTTTATTTAGTTGCTGCCGTCCACCTATATAGTGCCTGTCTTCATCGCAATTTTGAGGTGGCCTACAGATTTGAAAGCAAGTCGATGCCCTTGGTTTGTATATAACTGTGTACAGTTTTTTTCGTTTCAGAGCTGTTAATAATATTAATGCAATGGTACTATTCAAAAAATTTAGAATTTTTATTAAAATATTTTATATAGACTGTAACTGATATTCATCTGATTTTTGCTTAACAAAGTAGTACCAAGAAGCAAAATAATTTACAATAACTAAGTTTGTATGTTTTAATCTTAATAAATTTGGTAAATCTGTTCTAGTTAGTACTGGATGGAAACAATAACTGTAATTTGAAAGTGAATTCTATAGTTGTCCGCTGATTTTTTTATGAAAATAATGATCTCATTAAGTGCTAATGTGGTAAAATTTACATGATTTAATAATCATGATAGTATATGCATACAGACGACATTTAACAGATTAAATATATTAATTTGTGCACTCCAAATTTTCTTTTGATTGTTTGTTTGATTGATTGATTGATTGATTGATTGATTGATTGGCTGATTGATGGATTGATTGATTGACTTACTGAGTGTAACAGCTTTAGTCATTTCATTAAAGTGATGGCCGAATATTATAATCGTAGTCGACGAGGTGCAGAGCCGCTGGTTTGGGGCTTCGGCGCGTCAAAGAAAACACGTCGTCAGTCGTTTCGATCTCTGTCACGTTTGAGTCGATCGTCGTCTGGACGTCATCGACATCCGCCCCCTCCGCCTCCAGTCCCAGTAAGCTCTGGAGGTCACTGTGGAGGCGCGGGCGCCGGTGGCTCAGGAGATACCTACCGTACTAGCCCAGCAACGCCAGGGAGCATTTCAAGGACTGCAGCGCCATACGGGGCTGCTGGTGTACTCGGCTCAGGCAGCCAACATATGGTATATGGTGGCGAGGGCGATGCATTAACACCGCGAAAACGTCGGACGATGATGATGAGGCGACAGTCGACATTTCATCATGAAGCTGGTCGCAATCAACATCTTCCTTCGGCACACCCGCTTAATCAACGGCAGTACGGCGGTTTTCACCAAATTAATCATCGCGATAAACATCATCGATATAGTCACCAGGCTCTTGATTTTGATGGCCGCTGCGACGCTTTTGAGAACAGTCGTCTTGGAAGCCCGTCAAATCTGGATCTTCCAACGACAGCAACAGCCGCAGCAACAGGAGCAACAGCAACAGTCAATGCTGCTGATAATCGTCGTGCTGCATTTAATAATTATTATAAACAATTTCATAGTTTTAATTTTGATGATGGTGCTTCAGGCATGACAAGCTGCTCTGGAAATAATGTACCGTCGGCGGCTCAGGCCGGTGGTGTCAACTTATATTTTGACGAAAGCTGTGAACAGCTGGGGCCTCACGGCGACGACGCATCTAACCAAGCTATCTTGCCGGGTAATATGACAGAAAAATGGTCGCATTATCGTGGCAGTTTAGCGAAAATGGATCCGGCGGGTCGGATCGACGCTACTATACACAACGCAGCCGAGTTGGAGTTATTTGAGTTGCAACAACGCAATTCGGTCGATGATGGAGGTGGGCGAGCCGAATCGGGAATGGTTTCGCCAACTGGAATTATGGAAGAAGAAGATGTTGGCGGCGAAGACGAGCAAGACGATGAAACAATGGCGTCGCTTCCGTATCCGCTTTACGTTCCGGTTACCTTCCGTTGCCTCAAACAGGATACATTCCCGCGGAGCTTTTGCTTATTGCTGATAACAAATCCATATCCTTTTTTCTGCCAATTAGATTGTAATTAATTTTGCTGTATTTGTTCATTTACGGATGCGACAGCCTCGCCTCTGGAAAAAGTCCAGACACAATGCTAACAAGCCAAAATTTTAAATATTTTAGGAATTATATGTTACATAGTCAAGAGAAAACCAACAAACTAATAGTAACACATGTTATAATATAACGATGTTGCCGTGACAGCATTGCAATCAGAATGCTGCGATCATTTCAGTGTTGATTTTAACACGAAAATGTCTGAATTTGTTCCACTCTGTAAAATACTTATTTTTTTTGAAAATACTAAAAATTTAGCAAATTGTCTATTGAAAATTAGTTGTCAGTTTTGGTAGTATACAATATGCAGTGTCCTCAGAAACGAACCAGAATTTACTGTTTACTACAAGGTTACTCCCTTGTAGTGGACCAGTAATCGCGTGCTACGTTGCAACTTTTTGACATATATTAGTGTCTTAAAACGTTTCAAATAATTTGACTGTTATAAATGACATTTATTCGGCTTGAAAGCAATTTGTCTGAAATGTAATGATGTGTTGTAAAAATCATAGAATTTTCTGTAAACATCTAATCGTCGTCATGTCTTGTTAAGGGAATTAATTTTCTAGTTTTATCACCATGAACAATTTTATTTCTACTAAACTATTAACTGTTATAGCAGAAAACTCTATTATATTTTTATATTTTTAATACGAAATTCGACCAATGTAAAACATTTAGGAAATCATGATGCTTTTGAAAGCCATATGCATTGTCTGCTGTTCCCGATATACTATGCCTAAGCTTTAGCTTAAGGCGTATATATCGTACCTATATGAGCTATATGCTAAGCCTGAGCCTAAGTCAACACTTATTTCCTTTAACGATAGAACGGGCGGAGGTGAAGCAGAATGACACCCGAAGGAATTGCCCCAAAATTTACACACTTATGTAATTTGGGGCGATGATCACGAATCTGGCCTCCGTTTCCCTGCATGACACCTGGTTCCCGAGATATGACCTATTGAAGTTGTCCCTGTGTTTTACTGTGCTCGTTCGCTCACTCACAGTAGGTCGACTCGGCAGCCGTCAGTAACTTGATGTGAGAACGCATCGCGTATATTTTTATTTTATTTTTATGCTTTCTATTGTGACTTGCATTGCTGTTCAGCTATAATTACCAATGCTCAGTTGTTACAATTAATGCGGTGCATATGCATATTTATTATGTAAAATAGTGGAAAGCTTGAAAGTTAACACGAATTCAGACATCTGATCGGTAGTGACGAGCAAACAATAACAATTAGGCTCGGGCAATCCCTAACAAAATGTTCATCCACGCCTGTCGTGGCTCCCGCCCCAACAGTTCACGCCACATGAATTCATCGGAAAGGGCAGGAATGACTTCACGACAGCCAGCGTACCGGTTTTGTTTTTCAATCTACTCCAGTACGCCTCGACTGAGTTGGTACACACTCCCGTGACTGGATCGACGAAATTGCAGGAGTGGTTGATTGTCTGATGAATGTATGGTGGATTAACCCCGGCCATAGCATTGATGCCACGATATGCCCACCACCCATCGCTCCAGATGGTCGTACCGGGACGGACAAATCGCTGAATCAGTGGAAGTAGGGTTGCAGCATCTCTGGTGCCCGCCAAGTTGATGTAGCCCCACTTCGCTTGGGTGTCGTAGATGCCAAAGACCCACTGGCACCGAACCATCCGACCCCGATCATATTAGCGCTTCGCGACCACACTTTCGTCGACTTGAACCACAACCCCAGGTCCTCCCAGTCGGAAGAGATCTGGTGAGTCGATCAGTACCCCGGAACAGATATCGCGCAGCTTCATATACCAATTCAGTATTACAATCAGTATCAGTAAACAATTAGTATCAAGTATTACAATTTGTCCAACTTTGGCAACGGCGCCAGCACGGTAGGGTGGCTTAGTGGTATGAATATAGCCTAAAAATCCTGAGGTTGGCTGTTCAACCCCTGGTGCCCCCTCGTATTTTTATACATTTCATATTTCTAGGCATATCGGATGTAGCCTGAACCTAAGTTAACCATTTTAAATCATTCCACACTCAACCTCGTCCGCGGAAGTGTTGCGAAAATTTAAAAGTGGGGGAACATCTAAAACAATATTTTGTCACTATGACTGCAATTAGGGGGAAAATTAAAATATTTGGGGTAAAAACCGAGCCAGTTGGTCAACGAAAAAATATTTTAAAATATTTCTCAGTGATGCTATGGGACATTTCCTATTAACGTCACAATTACGGTCTAGGCTCAGGCTCGCATCGAATCATGCAAATGTGCTTTCCTTAACTCATGCATTTTTCCCCATTTTACGTGGTTTGAACGAGCCACGATGTTTGTGATTTTGCTCAACTGTGTTACTCTCGGGATGTTCAGGCCTTGCGAAGACACTGCCGCATGTGACACGTATCGTTGTACGATCTTGGCCATCGTCGATCATCTGATATTTGCCTACTTTGCCGGCGAATTAGTAAGAATATTATGTACTGCTTTAAGCGTAATATTTAAGACGATTACTTTTCTGCACGACTGTTGGGCTTTTTGTGCACTACATTTGAGAAAATACGCAATTTTTGCTTTATATCCATATGTATAGAAAGAAGATTATGCCATAATACATAGGTGTCCAAAGTGCCGTTGGCTTGGGGTGGAGGGAGAGGGTAACTGGTAGCAGTTTGGGGGGTTCGTCGGGAAGGGGGTGCGGCAAGATCGACATTTTTAGAAAAATCATAATATTCCTCGTTACAAGTATCATAATGTTCTTCTGTTTAAATGTTAATTTTTCTGATAGCAAAAATTTCGCAGGTGCCTTCGGCAGGCAAAGAAGGCAGCTAGTCTGTGGAGGGTGGACGGGGATTGTGGCAAATATGGCGTAGGGTGTCCCACTCTTAAGACGTGTTCAGACGCTCAAACCTTTTGCTCAAATTTTGACCAATATTCGAGCTCAAATTTTGATTAAAATTTGAAAGCATCTATTTTGGATTTTTGGTACATTTCAACGTATAAACACCGTTCAAACTTTTCAATAATATTTCTGTAGCAAATCATGGACTAGCGGTATTACTTGAAACAGTTTGATCTCAAATTTTGATCAAAATTTAAAAGTATCTTTTCTACATTTTTGGTAAGTTTGAACGTGTGAACACCGTTCAAACTTTTCAAGAATATTCCTGTAGCCAATAATGGACGAGTGGTATTAACTGAAAAAGTTTGAATTCAAATTTTGATAGCAAATTTTGAAATATTATCATTTTCTTTTTAAAATTATGGTCAAATTTTGATCAAAGTTTGTTCAAATTTTCAGCAAAAAGTTTGAGCGTGTGAACACGCCTTTATGGAAGTAACACCACTACACCTATTATGGAGGCCTGTACAACAACACTGTTTTGTTGCAAACATATTGTCTTCTAATTGTGTATTTTACTAGCTTTGCTTATGTCCTAGCTAAAGGTGCGACGCTGCAAAGCTCTGAAGGTAATTCCATTAATTTCTATATAACATCACGTGTATGTTTTTATGGCATGGCTCCTACTTAGCTTTTCTTTTAGCATTTTCGTTTTTTTCAAAAAAGACAGTTACTAGATGCTGCGTTGAGACCGTGAGGTTGGTATATACTATTAATTTAATGTTACATATATATATTTTTTTTAAAAATTTAATGCTAACAATGTTTCCTAGAATCTCCCAAGCTTAAACATTGGTCAATTTTGAAGAAATTTTGGTACTATTGTATTCATATCGACGAGGCGGTTCAGAAAATATTCATTTTTGCAATATTTATGACAAAAAGTTTTCGATTTTTTTGTTGCAATGGTAGCTTCCCCTTGGTAACAAAAATTTTCTAACAAAAATTTATTTTTCGATAAATAGATAATTTTATATATAATTCGAACCACATTGATAGATGAGTCAAATGGTGGTACAATCAAACTTGTTGGGTTCATGGATTAACGAGTTAAGCTTAGGCCTAGCCTTAAGCCTAGGTTTCAAATAAATGCAATAAACCCGTAAAGCGATTGAGAACACAAAAAATTAAAAAAACATTCGTCAAATATTGCCAAAATGTGTATTTCCTGAACCATATCCTCCAGTTGAGTCGAATGGTACTAAATTTCCGCCGTATATTCAAAATCGGTCAATTTCAGGCTGGGGGGAAAGACATTATTAAACAATAGACGAGCATTGATGATTAGGATGACGCGCTGCTTCATCTATCTTCACCTAACTTAATGATTATGTTGTGAACATATGAGCTAAATTGGATCAGTTTTTAACAAGTGATATTCTGTAACAGCAAAATGAGCTCTTTAGGTTCTACCTCAGCCTCTAGCACAAAATTGGAAATTTTGAAGAAACATCAATAATCTTGGTAGGTACAATTTGATTCTGCTCGTCGACAAAGGTTAAAAAACTACATTATAATTATATTTATGACAATTTTCGATTTTTTTTGTTTACGGGAGAATTTACAGAAAACTTTTTCTTAATATGCATATATTTTTGCATAGCACTGACGAGCTGATTCGTAGAGTATCAAAATCAGCTGAATTGATGGCTAACATTTATGATAAAGCCTAGGATTTCACACAATTGGATCGTAGTTCTTTAATTCGTGAATGAATAATCTAATTTTGACACCATTCAACTCACCTCGTCAATGCAATTCGAATGGTAAACTAAACTTTAAAATTTAATGCTATTAAATAAGGTTTGAGACATATCACTGCAAAGAGTAAACAAAATTTGCTTCGATTTGGCACTAAAATTGAAATTTGTCGGGTATCTTTCCTCGGATGAGCGTATATCTCATCGATATAGCTTTCAGATATAAGCCACCTAAGGGCAGATCAGCTGTAAAAATTTGAACTGAATCGGTTCGCTTATTACCAACTACAAACGATAATACCAAAAAATTTAGTCACATTCGCTTCAAACATGGTGTTGTTTGACCCCAACTCCCGAAGAGATGGAGATATATGCACTCGAAGAAGCGTAGCTTTAAACGTACCCAATAGAAAAAATTCAGCCAAATACATCGAACGGTTTGCTGAATTATTAGAGTAGCAACAAATTTTCATGAATTACATAGTAGATAACGTAAATATTTAAAACACTAGCTATGTGATCCATTTAGATAATTTGTATTATAACATCGAGATCTGTATTTCCGAATTTATACAATTGATCATGTACCTTATCATATAAATCACATGTCAGAATCTATGTAGGATTACTAGGTGACATCTACGCTCGCCTATAACATAACATAGTATGCGAGCTGCTCATCTTCGAGTTCAACAATTACTGTGTTGAAACCTGCTTTTTAGCAAAATTAATGTCTTCTATTAAATAAGGGTAAACCCAACGGTAAAAATCTATCTTTGAGGCGCATCGGTATGAATTTTGTTTGTTAAGACTTGTACTTGAAAAAGTAGCAATATTATTAATACGCATAGGTTTTCGCTGCTGCGTTTGCCCAAGAAGTATTTATTACAATCCGTTCATATATGCAGCACTTCCAAATATTAGGCGACTACATTCAACATTTAATAGTATTGCCAATTTGGCACTTGTTAAATGACATGAGAGATAAACTAGCTTATTGAAAAGCTAGTATGAACAGAATATTTTGTGAAAAATATGATAAAAACTACTATCTAGTAAACGCACAACCTATAGATGCAAGATGGATAATCATGTTTATGACGTCACTTTTCGAACACGTCAGGACGTAGTATCCATAATATACATCGGCCATACATGGTCATATGTGCAGAAGGTTCCCTCTTGAAGGTTTGACCCCCTGTCCCTCCTCTCCGCTACCTTGACGGATCCCTCTGACAGATGGTCCAACCCCCTCCTCTATGACGGCGTCGAACTCCCCCCACGCGGCGACCTCCCTCCACCAGCAGGCTTACGCACCTGGGCGATCGATGGCCTACCCAAGGGCCCAGCTATCCCAACTTTAAGTTCGGACCTCGGTCCATGATTGAAATTGGTCACGGTTAAAGACAGTTACGTTTGTATCATAAAATACAGTAATATTACGGCTACACGTATTATTTGAAAAAGAATCCGTTAATCCGGCTCATTTTTTTCATTGCAATGTGATTAAGCTTCTATACGTAGAAAAATTCCGTATATACACTAGTTGGCAATACCGGTTGAACAATCCCGTTTACGGACTTTAAATGAACTCAAATTCGAAAGTTTATAAAGGTTAAATCGATCTGGCTCAAATTATGAGAACATATAAATCCTTACGTAGAATTCCTATATAATATTCCTGGAACACTAAAAGATCTTTTAAATAATGCACGACAAAATCAAAACCGTTATTGTAATTCAAAGAGAAGCTAGATGTTGCGATTTTGCAGTGTACAATTTCACAGTGGCGCAACTTTTCAATCACGTCGGGCTCACCAATTGAAAAGATCCACGAGCGATTATACATTGAACCTGCCGGGACTCGAACCAGGATGTCTAGCTTGCAAGACTAGCGCGCTACCATTACACCACAGGCCCCGATCACAACGTGTTCAGCTACGCTATATATGCTAGCCTATTGAGATGCTACTATGTTATACGATGTATTAAGGTTTTGATTTATATAGATAGGTATAAGACCAATGTCAACCTGTTAGAATTTTGCTTTGTGAAATAATATCAAAATCCAGCAGTTTTGACCCTAAACTGTCCAAAACTAACTGCCATTGTCTGTTATTTTATAGTGACTGCGCAGATTTGGCTTAAATTTTTTACTTGTCCAAACCGCCTCTGTAGCCTGTTCAGAGCGCGGGATTTAAATTTGGCATCACATCAAACAAATTGAAAATGGTGTATATGACTTCCAACCTTGGTGTTCGACATTTATAGATGACAAGAGGCCTTTAACTTTCCAGCCGCCGAGGCCTGATTTATTGTCGCATGGTCCCGGGCTAAGAGTTGGACCCGACCATACTTCGCGAAGGCAGAAGAAGAGGAGACTTGTCTCCGAGTTGATGTTCATGTCGACCACTATACAACTTATATATGTTTAAATAGAAATATAACAAACAAGCTCTCCAATAGAAAAGCAAACTTTGTATGAAATTTAGGAACAGGGTATGAATGCGTGCTGATTTTCTTAAGAGAAATAGATCACCATAGTTTATAATGGATTACTCTTTACATGGAACCGAGGGGGCGGTGTGGCGCCAAATCACCTATGGCATACATGCTGAATCAGGGGTTCAAGAGGGCTACTCTCCCACTGCCCCTCTCCCCGAGGATCCTGTCTGAGGGTACCGCCCAACCCACTTGACGCTCCGCGCCACCCCCTCAATACCGCGCAGCTCATTTTACCACCAATTGGCAAAAATAGGACGCGAATTGGCAAAAATAGGGTACACTGGGAAAAATAAGCCCGGGGTGTCACCTTTTATCAGCATCTCACTAGAAAACCTCTCCTGAGACCTTTACTTCCTCCAATGAAGACCTCCTTCCGCCAACCCATGTTAAGTCCGCTGATACGTCGGAGCGTCAAGCATGTATTCGTCAGTATGTATTCGTTAGCGTTCGGCGCCTTCAGTGGGTGGGTGGTAGCCTGTCAGGTAGAGTGGACCTGCCCTCGAGGTAGGGGTTGGTCCGGATTTCAGGGGGTTAACCCCCTAACTCCGTATGAGCATGTACTGTCGTAACGTAATGACAGTATTGCTTACAGTTTGCGTCTAATGGCGCCGTGGAATTCCACCTAGTTTCGCGAGTCATTCGCAATTTTTCATGAGCGCTTCGACGACCACGTCCGAGATAAAAATGGAACCATGTTAATACTTAAACATTTAATACGATACAAAACGTGATCTGCTAGAATATGGGTGTGCAGAGGTTAGCATATAATGTGCAAGTCTTATAGCACTGGGTATAAAATCAAAGTAGGACAAAAGTCGAAAAGAAAGCCACAGCTTAACACATGTGACAATAAAACCGACCCGGATTGCCACAGCCATACCACACAAGCTAACCGTGTGGTATGTGGTTTGCTGAATGATTGTACTATTTTGGATCGGTAACACGACAAATGCGTTTTGATATTATATTTTAGTTACTTGTCAAGCAGGAGTGTATGTACTGTAGTAGTTCTGAAGTAATATTACTTCAAATTACACGGCAATTGGATAAAGAAAATGTGATATTGCAACAAATTTATGATAGATTTAAAATTAGTGCAAAATTCTCAGAGAAAATTAGATCTATTTTTTAGCCTATGCTCCCAGCCCGCAGTTCGTCAATTTTGAAGATACCGCAACAATTTTGGTACTACCCAACTCAGCTCGATGAGGAGGTTTGGAAAATGTCTATTTTGGTCATACATATGACATTCGTTTGATGTTACCAATTGTTGGCATCGAAGAATTTCGAAAAAATTGTCTCGATAAAAATGTATAATTTTATATATCGTCGTTCATTTATATTTTTGTTCTCACGGATAATAAGCTACTAAATGTTTTTAGGTTATCAAAGTAATCGCGATGGGCGTTTTTGGCAAACAAAGATACATGGCAGAAACGTGGAATCGTTTAGATGCGTTTATCGTGCTTTCAGGGTTAGCTATTTTACTCCAACTTTGTTTACTAAAGTTTTTACCTGAAAAAGAAATCTCACTCTATCTGTATTATTGTGCAGAACAAAAAGATCTAATCCACTCCAATTTGAAATTATATCCATTCAATTGTATGCCGAAAATTTTTCTTTAACATGAAAAAAATTCCTGTGTTATTGAAGAGAACATGCATTAATGATAAGTCAGGACTGTAACTCAAATTGTTTTATCATTCTTTATCAATTTTCTCCATAAATTTTGGAAATACGCATTTTCGTAATAAATGTAGAGCTTTACAGCAAGAATGATGACCATAAAATATTGCCTCTTGTTGTGCCTTTTACTATTTTTCGCTGTGTCTAAGCTAGAGGTACGGCGCTGAATGTCCAAAGGAACATCCATCTGTTTCCGAACCCCAAGGTAATGGTTACCTTGCAGATGATTTCATTGCAAAACAACGGTTATAGAATCTATTTCGCTTTTAGTTTCGCCACTTTGTTTTCATAAGTAAGATAAATTAAAGGTTGATTTTACAGTTGTTGATATTTCGCCGACCGAGGTGTTTCCATATAACCATGTGTGAAACTAAATTTGTATCAAGTTTAAATGCGTAAAGAATATTTCGCTATTGTTTACAGTATTAGAATTTCGCTGTTTGTTGCAGTACTTGTTTAATAAATCATCGCATAATATCTCAAACTTTATGTGTACCAATCTAGTGATGAGAATGTGTATTTTACCACTGTATTATACGCTCTATTTCAACTTAATTGTTGTCAGGCGCCACCGACAAATTTACTGTATTGCAACTTTGGTATATGTAAAAAATGAAACACATGTCAAGCTTGTACACCACTCCGTTGATGACAAAATACCAAATTTGTAATGAATTTCGTTAACCATTTGATTAATAAACAATTAATCTATATTTGACACAACGTTGAACAAATTTGTGCCGGATTGAACCTAGATCGTTTGGGCATGAGCCTCGTGTGCTTGCCACTAAGCTATCTTTGAACTGTTGCTCGGTTCCATTAGGAACGTCTCAAAGTGATCGAATAACAACGAACACCCACATAGACGAGCAACGACAATCTCGGCTAACATATGGCTTCACAATGACCACTGCACCAAATGTGTTACAAAATGCTGAAAGTATTAAACCTGGAAACTTACCAAAATGTAGAGTTATCTAATTTTTGCTACTGAAGCAGAACAACGGTTTGTAAGGAACAGTACAATCTTTGTATGACATAAAAACCCTGATCATTTGGTGTTAATCACATTTATATACGAATTCCATTGCAGGTGTGCTGAATACATTATGAGCGAACAGATGGGTGACATCAATCTCACAGCTATACGAACTATTCGTGTTTTGCGGCCGTTGCGTGCAATTAATCGTGTTCCAAGTGAGTCTAAAGAATTGACAAAGACAATCCTCAAACCTGTACTTATTCAGCAATGATGGTCTTTACACGCTACAATATATCACGATTTTTCGTTATAGACAATTTATCTGAGCACAGCTTATTTCTTTTTCAATTTGTGACTATGATAGTCATGGGTGGCAGCTGCCATGAAGTGGACACAACACAGCGAATTTTCTACTATCAGAAATGTCTATTTTCAAAACTTGATGCGCCAGATAGCAATATTCCTCCGGTCGTAAGCAACTGAAAAGACTGTTTTGAAACATTTTGCCCGAAATAGCCGCCTAGAGCGATTATAAATATTCAAATTCCTCAATGTTTCGAATCTATGGCCACTGCCCCAAATATGCTAAGTAACGTATTTAAAAAGCCAATGTATATTAACGCGTTTCGTAATACACCAAAGACATAAATTTCATTAAAATTCCATGTTTGGGATGGCTTGGTATTATTTACTTTATCATTTCGTACAGGTGAAGTAGTATTTACTCTATTTAGTAGTATTTACTAGGTAGTATTTACTCTATCATTTCGCACAGGGGAGGTTGTATTTACTCTATTTAGTAGTATTTACTAGGTAGTATTTACTCTATCATTTCGCACAGCGGAGGTAGCATTTACTCTATTTAGTAGTATTTACTAGGTAGTATTTACTCTATCATTTTGCATAGGCTTGGTAGTATTTACTCTATCATTTCGCACAGCGGAGGTAGCATTTACTCTATTTAGTAGTATTTACTAGGTAGTATTTACTATATCATTTCGCACAGGCTTGGTAGTATTTACTCTATCATTTCGCACAGGGGAGGTTGTATTTACTCTATTTAGTAGTATTTACTAGGTAGTATTTACTCTATGATTTCGCACAGCGGAGGTAGCATTTACTCTATTTAGTAGTATTTACTAGGCAGTATTTACTCTATCATTTTGCATAGGCTTGGTAGTATTTACTCTATCATTTCGCACACGGGAGGTAGTATTTACTCTATTTAGTAGTATTTACTAGGTAGTATTTACTATATCATTTCGCACAGCGGAGGTAGCATTTACTGTATTTAGTAGTATTTACTAGGCAGTATTTACTCTATCATTTTGCATAGGCTTGGTAGTATTTACTCTATCATTTCGCACACGGGAGGTAGTATTTACTCTATTTAGTAGTATTTACTAGGTAGTATTTACTATATCATTTCGCACAGCGGAGGTAGCATTTACTGTATTTAGTAGTATTTACTAGGCAGTATTTACTCTATCATTTTGCACAGGCTTGGTAGTATTTACTCTATCATTTCGCACAGGGGAGGTAGTATTTACTCTATTTAGTAGTATTTACTAGGTAGTATTTACTATATCATTTCACGCAGGCTTGGTAGTATTTACTGTATCATTTCGCACAGGGGAGGTAGTATTTACTCTAGTAGTGTTTACTAGGTAGTATTTACTCTATCATTTCGTACATTTACTCCATCATCTATTAGCACGCTGTTCGAAAATCGGGGCCGAGTCATACCAAGGGGAGGCATGAGAGAAAATTTCGGGTGCCATTTTCGAAAAATCCTATTTTTGACTATTTTTGCCGAAAATTGAGTAGCGAACGCCACCGCCCACTCTCAATGCGGCTGCGCCCCTAATTTCACACAGTGTGTCGGTTTTGAAGCTTAGTTCAACGAATGGTTTGAAATTAAAAATTGGTCTCACAGTCATGATACAGAGGCGTGCGAGGTCTGTCAGTTTATGGAGTAGACGGTTCTAGCGGAAGTCCACAGTGGGATATAGCAGGGCTGGGTTTATATTTTTGGAACTATAGAAATTGCTCATACTTTTCTAATATATCCTTAATAATTCGCTCATAATTACTAGAATTTCCGTGCGCCTTTGGCGCTGGTAGGAGTGATGCATTTTGGGTAAATGTCGTTTAGAGGTTATCCGACGCTTAATGGTAAACTGTAATCCCCTGTGGACACCTACGCCATAACAGGTGATGAATATACCTAGTAGAAACGGGTTAAATAATCGAATGTATTTTTAAGAAATTTTGTACTTGGCGCGATGTATCATGCACAGTAGAATCCAAGAAAATTCGAAAGCAATGTCACAGCAGTGAAGTCGAAAATAGATGCTCCTTGATTGATAATGAGCTTTGTAGAAAAAAACTGGCTAACAGGCCGTCTAGTGAACATCTGTACATACCTAAACAGACTTATGCTTTCCGCCAGAATTTCCAGGGACTGAGAGTGCGTTCGCATATATACATATATACCTATATACATTCATGTATATACATACATATATATATGTATGTATATAGATATAAAAAATAAAGATATATGAACATGCAAGAAATTGTAGGTCGTCAAAAATTAGAAGTTCATGACCAGAAAAATTGAATTCAACGCAGATTTGTATGCGGTACGGGTCGACCCACGGGCTGTGTACGGAACGCGGCGGGCCGTTTCGAGTGCTGTGCTAGTAATGCGTGCTACCAGCGGGTTCCTTAGCGGCGTCCTTTACGTGAACTAGTGTAAACTCAATCCCAAAAACGATTCAAGTCAAAGAAAATGTTTATCGAGCATGGCCAGCCAAATTTTAGCTGATGGATGTTTTACATCGCGTTTGATGTTCACGGAACTTATGCACAAGCAACCAAGGATATGGTTTGTGGTCATCGAAAGATTTATAATTTTTTGCTTTGCCGAAGTTATTCCCGGATCTCAAGTTTTAAATCCTGGGTGAACTATGCCGATGCTACTGGGAATTTAAAGAAACAAGCTTCTGAATTACAGTTTGTGGTCATCGAAAGATTTATAATTTTTTGCTTTGCCCATGTTATCCCTGGATCTCAAGCTTTAAAGCCTGGGTGAACTATGCCGATGCTACTGTGAATTTAAAGAAACAAACTACTGAAGCACAGTTTGTGGTCATCGAAAGATTTATTATTTTTTGCTTTGCCGAAGTTATTCCCGGATCTCAAACTTTAAATCATGGTGACGCTGTTACACGCCACTGGGATTAAAGAAGAAACCACCTGAAGCACAGTTTGTGGTCATCGAAAGATTTATAATTTTTTGCTTTGCCGAAGTTATTCCCGGATCTCAAGTTTTAAATCCTGGGTGAACTATGCCGATGCTTAGTAAATATTGCGGCGAAAATTTTCCATGATAGTACTATAATTATTTTCAAAACAACAGAAAGTATGCGAATCTGGATTAGGAAGGTATTCGAAATGACGTCTTTTTCAAATTTTGCTTTACTTGCAAAAATCTCAGTTAAGTATTTCCGTAGAGTAATGATCTGTCTAGTGTGGAAATCGGGTACTGATTTTGAGGAAATATCACAATGATATGTATAGTTTCAGCTATGTCTACCAACACTACCAAACGTTGCATAGGCCTGGTATAGCCCGGGGCATTACGCAGGCAAAAAGGTAAATGGAGCTAGGCGGAGATGGGTAAAATTTCTTGTCCCCGCTTCCAACTCTGAGTCGACGTCAACAGAGCAAATATGCGTTGTTTGTTATTGCTTTGCATTTACCTGCTGTTACGAATATTATCTTGGTCATCGAATTTTGATGCTGCTAGAGATGTGCATTAATCTGTGTAGATATATTTTGGACAATTTGTTTTATTTCAGGCATGCGGATTCTTGTCAATCTTCTTCTCGACACGCTGCCTATGCTCGGAAACGTGTTGCTCTTGTGCTTTTTTGTATTTTTCATTTTTGGCATTGTCGGTGTACAACTATGGTCTGGCCTACTTCGGAATCGTTGTTTCATCAATTTGCCTCCCAATATATCGACAAGCGGAGCGTGAGTTGTTATATAATTAATATCCAAAGTATTTATTTGTGGTATAGTCATTTTATAGTTATTTCGTACGCTCATTTAATATTTCACTTCCCATTACTGACCGTAACAGATCCAGAACTGGTTTGACCGACACAGAATCATTTTTTTAGATTTTAATCTCCAGTTTGAAAATGTTCAGTTTTTTCAGTGTAGTATTGATTTTGGCATCATTATACAAATTTTTTTAGTAATGTCAATTTTTTCATCAATACTGATTCTTACGTTAACGCTTATTTTATGTATATATAAATACATCAAGTTATTTTATCAATACCATGTTTTCAGATTTACCAATTTTTCATCAATACCGATTTTTTTCATCAATACCAGTTTTTTAGTCAATAGCAATATTTCGTCAATAAAAATTTCTCACCAATTGCCAATTTTTTATCAATACCAATTTTCTCGTCTAAAGCAATTTTTCATCAATACCTAATTTTTCATTATTATCACTTTTTTCATGAATAACAGTTTTTCGTCAATACCATTTTTATCGGTACCAATTTTTTATCAGTATCATTTTTTACAGCAATATGTAACTGAACCAAGAACAT
>JASANE010014388.1:0-48447 GCA_030248225.1 Trileptium ribeirensis
TCCCAGATTTCTCAGTGGTTTGCGTACATAAGTTTCACCTGTACAATCCGCGTTCGATCCCTGGCACCGGCTTGAGTTTTTCAAACATTGCACGATACACAAATTAATTCGGGCATAAAAAGGTTATAAACAAGGGCACATACCGATAAATACATTTTGTCTTCAATGTCTCGATTTCACCAACAGTGATTAAGCAAATACTCCCATTTAAAGCCAAATTAGTAGGGATCTTGGTATAAACGTCCATAACATTAAGGTCGATTTGGCTCAAATTTTCAAGCGAAGATTGTATACAATGAACACAACTGCTGGCGTAACAGCACAAGAATACGCCCATTCGCTAGGTAATATGGGCACGTAATCTACAGTACCCGCTAAAAACGACTGTCTAAATAATTTGTTCTAAAGACAGAATTTACTATTAAATTATATAGTTTCGAAATCTAGAGCGAGTCACTCGGTCGAAATGCGACACTTATTTTTTACGAGTACTGTACTTATTATTGGTAGCAAACGGATGTGACTATTTGTCAAGGACACAGTACGGCACTCAAAAGTGGGGGACGCCCCCTTGCCCTCCCCCACCCACTATTGTTGGTACATTCTTCAACTCATGACTATGTGGCCGGTATGCGACTCAAACTTGCAAAATGCATGTAATTAAACTGCATAACCACTGATGTGTATTAAATCGTCCTGACAACATCTATGTAGGCTATTCAATAAAGTTCCAAAAGTACAGTTTTCGGCTAAAATTGTTATAAATTTCCGTACACATTAGTACTTGGTGATTTTAGGGGGTGTTCTTGGTTAGCAATGTAACCCACGTTTTCACAAGCCAAATGCAAAATACTACATACGACAATCATAAATGTCCAGAATAATATAATGAAATAAATGGCGAATACATTTCCCTGGTCAAAATCAAAATGTTGCTGCCGTCACATGTATCAATGAAACAAATACAGTACTCGCCTGTTCGTTCGATAAATTCAAAATTTTGTTCGAAATGTGTTTGAATATTGTTCGACACATGCTCGAAATTTTTGGGTACTTTTATAAAATTTGTTCGAGAGCTGTTCAAAGTTTATTCGTGCAAAAGGTGGCTCATTTCTGGCCAGTACTGCATATCAATAAACCGACCTGGCATAGCGTTCTACGGGACGATAAATGCTTTATACGCGCTATTTCTGATTACTTTGTTGCTCTTAACTCTTAATTATTGGTTTATGACTTTAACTAAATAGACGGTAAGAAGTGATGTTTCTAAAGCCGACAGTCCCAACGGAGCACGGCTGTTCCATTACATATCAGGTGAATAAAAGTTTATAACTATATTGCGGAATGCATCAAAGATTTAAGTTTGAGACCCATGTGTTCTCAATAAAATTTCCGTTTATACATTTTCTACTCGTCTTATTCGATCCAGCTTCGAATTTTTGCACATTCCAATAATATATTACGTTATAACATTGGGCGTAAACCAGTAATCTTGTTTATCTGTTTGTTATTTGCTTCTGATGCAAAATTACTATGGATTTACCTCATGGTGTGAATGTTTAACCGTGAGGGACTTAAGCGTTTATAAACACCGTACAAGCATGCCACCGGAGACCAGGGCTACCAACCAACACGAATTCATACCGTCCCGGTATAGTTCCACTGATAGTTCGGTGGCATTGGTGGCTGGGCGCGCGATCCCCACGCTGGACCTCCGTATTGAGATGATGCTGACGGAGGCAACGGTGCCCGTCGAGACGGAGTTGCCCTGCTACCGCCACCACCAACACCCGAACTACTCGCACAGGATCGAATCAGCTCGCGCATTTTGTCAGCCTTAACGCGACGCAAATGAGACAACGTTCGTTTCACCAGGAACAATTTGATAAATTCGTCCGGACTAATGTCGGATTCGATCAGTTGATCACGAATGTGCTAAAAATGAACACAAAGTAAATAGAATGAAAATAAATAAAAAATAAATAGTGCTGAAAGTAAAAAAAAAAGTAAACAGAGAAATTAAATATTCGAGCACCAACGCAATTCAAGACAGAACGTCATAACGGTAAACTAGATGCTTCGTTGATACCGTTGGGTTTCCACTATTTAAGAAACTCTTGGCGCTATGCAAGGGCGCAAACCCAAAAAAATCTGGGGACGGGTGGCGTTTATAATCGAAAAAACCTGGAAGGCACATATTACATCTTGCAACCGCTGTATGGTTCTATGCATGCTGGTTACTATGAGCTCATTATATACATACATGACCAACTTCTATATTTCCAAGGGATCCGTTCCCCAAGCATATATCTGTATATACATGTATACATAATGAATCAGCAAGGCAAATTTTTTGAGGTGGGACGCTAGATATATTTCTAAATATACACACATGATTGACCAACTTGGCATATTTCGGGGAGACGCAACCACCCCCAAACCCTCCGGTGTTTGCGCCCTTCACACTATTGTTCTATAGTCCTTATATAATAGAATTGAACAAGTGGCCCCTCGGTTCATGGACTCTTTGATTTTTAGCGCAAGTTGCAGCTACATATGACAGAGGAACTGTAACCATGAGTTTTTGAGTAAAAGCTACAAATATCGTGGTACAGTCACGGCCAGAAATAAATGCAAAATAATCGATCGAAATCGATCGAAATTTCGATCGATTTCGATTAAACGAAATTTCGATCGATTTCGATTTCGTTCGTTTTCGATTTTTGCGCAATTAGATAAATTTCAAAATTTCGATTTTTTTCGATTAAACGAAATTTCGATCGATTTCGATTAAACGAATTTTCGATCGATTGCGATTTCGATTTCGATCGTTTTCGATTGCAATTATTTCTGGCCAGGACTGTAGTTAACGCGTTTCGACCATAACAATTTGAAGTCACATCTTGAAATTGAAGATACTTCGTTTTACAACAAATTTTTGAGCAAAAATCTGGGATAGAAACTGGTTGTGAGTGCTGGTTTTGCATTCACATATTTACTTTTCCTGCTGTTGAAACTTTTTCCAGAAATGTATGGCTTTCACATGTTTAAATTCCCGTGTTCTATGTGCAACGTCGTATTCAAATTTGAGGGAATGATCCTCACGAACCATATTTTGTGGTCACTGACAAATACATATCTACTAATTGTTAGTAAAACCAAGATACGATATTAGAAAATCGAAAATTTGCAAAAACGTTGGATAAACCCTCGCACACAGGAACCTTAAAGTCTGAGTTTAGTGGGCCAAGAATCTGGAGAGCAGTGACATATGATTCAAGAACAAAGCTGGGGTCGTCTCGGTCGATGATCGTAAACCTGAGGCATGGATTTGGTTGTCCAAAATATGGTGGGGTAGTCCAAACACATAAAATATAAAATCCACGGTATGAGTCATAAACCTGGAAAGGAATGACCGAATAGTACCATGTCGCAACGCTCAGGAAATCCAGTTAGTGACACCGACTTTTTAGTAGTCGAATATTATTGGCTCTTAGTAAAACTGTGTTACGCAACATAATTTTAAAAAGTAAATTACAGCTGATCCGCATGTAATCTATAAAATCATCGATAAATGCGGATGAGCTCTTCCTCGGCGCCCACTCGTCTTGTGTCCAAATTCAAAATCAGAATCGTATCAAAATTCGCCAATGCAGTGCCGCAGCAACTACTATTTTACCTACCCGGCGCTTAAGTGACCTCATGTTTGATGCAAAAGGAAAAGCTATGGTAGATTTAATGTCCTGGGACATTGTAGCTGGCACGTTTCGCGTAGTGTTGCTTATACAATTCTATGGGGGTGGGAGCACCAGCAGCTACACTCTTGCGCTGACGCCTCGATTAGCATTGCCTATTTGTTCTATTCGGCGACCTCGAACACTGTTGCGTTGTTGCTTATACCGTTGTTTTGGGGGACCTCGAATACCGTTGCCTATACTATTTGGAGTAGCCTGGGGAAGGAAGGGGTGAGCTCAAACATCGTTGCACCGGGACTGCGTCAAAGGTACAGAATTGCAGCGATTTTGAGTCATTTTGAATAGAAAACTTGTACTTCTGCTATGTCCCCTTAAGACACCAACTTGTGCAAAAAAGATCCATTTTCGTCACAAATAGTCCACAATACACAGGCCCCATTGTTCACTCCAGCTGCAACAAAACTGTCTCCACCGTGAAATAACATTAACATTCAGCCTTGCGTGTAATATAGTGTAGGACACTATCAGCACTTTTATTTTGATTCTGACTGGTTGTAGGCTGGTCATGCGTATCTATTCACCTAATAGCATTAAAATATCATCGATTATCATATTGATGTGTTTGCCGGTCATAAGCAATATTATTCTTCGTCACTCATTGGCTAAACTTTACATAATCATTACCACACATAAATTGACTATGAATTATAGATAGCCTATTTCAATTTCAATAACATTACGATATATTTAAGGCAACAATAATACGGGTTTTAAATAGAATCAGCTGCCGCTTAATTAATAGAAAAATATTATGCCCGACGATATACATACAGTACCCGCCAAAAATGACTGTCGCTCGCTTGCGACTCACTCGAAATGAATTTGTTTTAAAAATAGATTAATTTAAATAGTTCCGAAATATCGAGCGGACAACTCGCTCGCGACTCACTCAAAATGCGATGGTCATTTCTAGCGCACACTGTACGTACACATACCGAGCCGCTGTGGCTCCTAATAACTTACTATTAAAATAATACAAAGTAACGGCTACTCGTCTGACTGGCGGGCATGAAGAGAGGTACCACACAACACCCGCAGGTTTCTCCGAGGTGCGAATCAGTGCCATAACTGCGCGAGTGTGAGAGAGTAAGCTGCCAACCCTACTACGAATGCAAGATAAACCCTACTACAGCTATAATAACATGTGGCATAGTTGCAACATAAAATTATTATTAGGCTAAAAGTGCATATTGTTTGTAGATCCACATCCAAAGTCGATCAATCAACCACTAACTCAAAACCATTTATGATATAATGGTAAAGATAATGTGCGACTAAACATTGCTAAAAACTATGAGCCTACTGTTTTGTTCTTTTGTGATAAAAAACTGGATTACTCAGCAGTTTATACATTTTTGTAAGGTAAAACAGCGAAAATAAGAGGCTATTGTTTGTTTGAAAATACAATAAAAGATAAGATATTTCGTTTAAAATGGCACAGTCGTATTCAATTAAACTAAATTTGTTCGCACAAAGGTAAATTTCAATTCAAACCGAACATACGTCACTGAACCTGATCAATCATTGCCTGATTGAAAGTCGCTAGTTATGACCAATGTAGTCGCAGTTAACCGAGTCGAATTTCCTACTTATTCCGTAATAATGGATGCGGATTCCAAATCGGGTTTTACGAAGTTACATGGTTCGTGGCGTCATTTTGAGTTTAGCGTCGTGCAACTCCAGTACAATAAGCTACATATTATTGTGTACATATCTGGCACAAGCGAAACTCGAATCAGTTATACCCAAATCAAGTTCCAAAAACCAATAACGACAACTTACTTCGCTTTCCTCTTCCGCTTCGGCGGCAGCTGTTTGCAAAAGTGCAAGCGACGTATCAAGGGACCGCTGTTCAAGCAACGCGTCTGAAATTCAATACAGAGTCAATAATTATAAATCCTGAAATAAAATGTTAAAATTATCTAGTTATGCAACTTTTTGCCCGTAGAACTACATACATAGTCACATAATGGTATGCGGTTAAAGCGTGCTAACGCTCGGCTTATAAAACTGAACACGCAAAATCGCTGCAACCGTAGAGCCGATATACAACCGATAACATCACTCATACCAAAAAACCTTTGTTGAGGGACAAACGAAACTCAGTCTGGCATTAAAATAATCAAAGTACGTAGTTAGTGCCCAAATTTTATGCTCCTCTGGTTCAGTAATGCCTTCTAGTAAAATCTTTTGTTTACTGTGGCAAAAACACACCAGTCGATATAAAAAACAACAAAATGTTTACTAAAAATCTATTATGACAATAAAAATTCGATTAAGTCACGTAAAAATAGTTTTACAACTGCTTATAACCACAAAAGAATCGTTTTTACCACTATAAAACCATTTTTTAATATTTTAGTGTTTTTGTTAAAAACACTGCATTATGAAAATTTAGTTTTCGAACACCTGTGCGTCGGCCGATAGATTCAGCAGGCGACGCTACCTCATATCTTTTGGCAAAAACCGGCGCCTCAAGGTTCCGAACAAAGGGCAAAATTTTCAGCACACGGAGCACCCGGAACGAAATGCCACAAAAACCGATCAACATTTCAGTCTTTTTCGATTTTAGGGAAGTTGTGCCAAAAGCTGCACAGACTCCATTGAGTAAGAACATCACTATAGCTATGTGGATAATCACGCCCTCAATGAATTCTGAATATTTGTCATTGGTCAGGAATGTGAAATTTGTACGGCGTCTGTTTGTGGGTTTTTCAAGTCACATGCATAACCCAACTTCCCATAGACAGATCAAGTCGCACGATAACGCATTCCAAAGCTTGAAATTTCTATTTATGCCCGTTAGTTGAACGCAAAAAATGATTCCAACTCTTTCCCTTTCCCCTCAAAAGGGTGTTCGAAAGGGCCCGTATAGGGTCCCACCAAAACACGTTGACTCGTATCTCGATAACCACGAGTGTGACCTGGCCACAATTAGGCTCATTTTGTTAAAAAAAAGTTGCTCTATAAAGCTATGTGTAGTGCCACGGTCACCTACGCTCCAGGGTTGGTTTAAAATTGGTTTTCCAACGGCAGAAAGTAAAGTTCTATATAGCTATGTACGGTGCATTGTTATTGACCTCACTCGGCAGGCAAGGTTGCATCAAGATTAGTGTTCAAATGAGTCCTTGCGATTCCGAAGACACAAAATTGGTCATGTCTCTCAACGACTGGAGCGATCCGCCTGCGTTGGGCTTATTTTAAAGCAAAATTCTATATAGCTATGTGACGCGCGTTACTATACAGCTCACCTGCAAAGCAGGGATACACCAAGATGGTTTTTAAATGGGCCCTTGGGATCCCAAAGACACTCTGAATTCACTTTATTGGCGATGAGACAAGTCCCGAGTAAATACTGACAGTTTTCATATCTATTATGTTAAACACATTCGGGAATTTTTATAGGAGGAAAACAAAAGGGATTACCCCTCATTACCCATTCGCCCTGATAACTAAAATTTCTCATTTTTGACCAAGGCAAATTTGGTTTGCATATAATTTTTACATTTTTCCAGATCGTGCTAAGATTTTGTCTAGTCCCCTTAATTTTTTTCTAAAATTTCGCCAAATTTATGCAACAATTCCGATATTTGCAAAGGTATGCTCTTGAGTCCTACATAGTTACGGCCTGCCTTGTTAGCTGTCAAATCTGACCTTGGATCACAAAACCCCTAGTTTCGGAGGCATAAAAAATCCCAGCGCGAAAATATCTGGACTTTTATAATCCACATGTATGCAAACAATAAAATGACAAAAAGGCATATGAGATGTAATCAACGAACTCTAATACGACTAGGATTGTCTGAGTATTTATCTAAACTCAACTAAAACATAATTGCCACGATGAGTAATCAGCTGCGACGTAAACCATGAATCTTTATCCTAAATGGATCATATTGTCGATTTCACCTTTCTGCTAAACGACGTCTTTTATACCGACGAATGCAAACAGCAAGAGTATAGTTACAATCAGAATTAAGTGCTCAAAAATCGATCGAAGCTTCTTTCGATTTCAATCGTCTACATTTAAACAAAAATCGATCGTTTAAAAGAAATTCAATTAATTTAACGAATTTCGTTTGCGTCAAAATAAAAATAAAAATTTAATAAACTATGTTAATTCGCGTTTAATTTAACGAATTTCGATAGTGTTGAAATAAAATATTTTAATCAAAAACGTTAGTTTGCGTTTAATTTAATGAATTTCGTTCAAACGAAGATCGATCGAGCGCGTTTTCGTTCGATTTTTGAGCACTTAATTCTGATTGTAACTGTACATCGCTCAAAAATAGCTTTATGTAGCAATGTTTGTCTTAACTGCAGTACTAAAAACCGAACGTCGCATTTGAAGCGAGTACCGAGGGAGTCGAGATTTCGAAACTATTTAAATTAATGATAAGTTTTATTTTTAGCATAAATGTATTTCCAGCGAGTCTCGAGCTAGCGACAGTCACTTTTAGCGGATTTTTGTAGTTATGTAGTTAAGCTCCGACTCTCTCGTAACCGAGTTTAAAGCCACATGACACGGGTTCATTTGTTTTCACGATATGTACACATCCTAAATTAGTGATGGGCAAACATATCCGGGAACAATAATTTCATATTCAAATATTTTCCGCTACGTCGGGATATCGAATAATAATGCCCTACCATATATTATTATAAGGCTAACATGAATAGTTTGGAATATCACAAAGTCGGCGCAGATGTGTTAATCGTACCGCTACTACCTTAGGCTTTACGTGCCTCTACTCTAGCCTTTTTCAAAAAATGTAATATTGGGTGTATTACTACACTAAAACATATCACCCCAAAAATTAATATCATCCTAAACATTAAATGGAAGAAGAAAAATACCATGAGCTACACACGAAACTGTGGGCAAGCTTAAGCTAACGTGGTATATTAGGTATTAATCTAGATATATTGACTCGAGGTCTTATTCAGAACCTATAAATCTAAATAGTTGTTAACTGAAAGCAAAAATAGTCCACAAAATGATAAAAATTATGATCGCTAACTTAGTTCAGTGCGTTTAGCGTCGACACGTTCTTTTGCAGCCGTGGCTTCCTCGTAAGCTTTCATTACGGCTTCCTTGCCTTCACGAATTGCCGGTTCTTGGTCCAGGTTAGACGTGGCAAGCGAACGGTTCTGCGTCAACAGGGTTTCTTTCTCGGCCACCGTTTGTCTCATCTGAAAACAAAAACAAACTTTTTTTATAATCGAAATATTATTACTGCAACAAGGTTATCTGACTCAAGCGGGGAAAATAGCTTGCGTAGCTAATTAATTAAAAATAGGTTGTGCTCATTGTGTTTTTAGATTCTAACCTGAGCTTCTTGAGTTCCCGCCCAAAAAATAATACACCAGTAAAAATTTTATTTTTCCTCCAATGACCACCACCACACAACTTTTCCATTTATAAATCACTGCTTCCGACAAAAATTATAATTTCAAACTTCGTTTTTCATTGTGTATTTACGTCAATACTTCCGCGGTGGATGTATAAGACGCCGCCAACACAATAACTTTAATCGTATTCGGATACTATATTCCCGTTCTATCAATTTTTACACTCACAACTACATATACATTGAAAAAATCTCAAAATTTATGCAACTGTCAATGCCAAAATTAAAAATTTTTGAAATGAATTTAAAATTAATTAAATAAAAAAATCCAATTAAAATTTTTGACCCCTGCAAAGCCTGCTGGGCACAACGACATATCCATTTTAAACATAAACCAAAATACGGGTAACTCTACAAACCAATCATTTAACTCCAACGAAAAATAACTCAATTATTATTTAGACAATTTAAATTTCGCTTATTCGAGATATTTTTACACAATATTTCCTTTAAAATTTGTGAGAAGTTAAGCAGGATTTTATTGGAAATACGCAAACACACAGCTGATGAATATAAAACCTAGGTTTCATTGAACATTAATAATTATGCAAAAATAGGTTAGTTGATTGCTTTTACTGAGCTCACAGATGGAGATGGTAGATGGTGACAGAGCTGTTCGTGTTCATCATTCTCACACTGACCGCAGAGACATTACGTTGGCTAAACAGCACCGCATTAAGATGATACGATGGATGGTCGGGTTACGCTGGCAGGACTACGCCCCATCGAAAAGGAAATAGCTAAAGCCAGCATGCGATGGTTCGGACACAGGAATAATTAGAACCATACGCGAAGTACAATTCCATGGACCTACCCGGCGAGGCCGACCAAACAAGCACAGGAAAGATATAGTGTAGAACGATTTGGGTAACTTTAGTCTCATTCCCCAGGATGCAATGGACCGAGTCAAATGGAGAAATGCTGTGCAATCATGGTGAAGTCGAACCCACTGACGTGGAAAAACGACTATAAACTGATGATGACGCCGCCATCGTTTTTAGCACACTTACACAATTTTATGGTGACCTATAATAATTATTACGAAGGATCATTTCAAAAATGTAATATAATATATAAAGAATTTAAAGGCTCATTAAGAGACATGATTTTGTGTCATAACACCATTATCCGTTGGTTAGTTAAGTGCTGGTCACCAAGATTGAAGATCTTGTCCAGACAAACCTAGAATATTATGTGGCAAGTTTGATATGAAGTCTATAGTATACGTATATTGAGATACAGCTGCGACCGCCTTACCCTTACGCTGCAAAACTGGAGTGTGTGTTATGCGTGAGTACACTTTAGGTACGTACACCAATGTCGTTCATTTGTCAAAATCACGAATTGATTTGCACATTCACATTTTTGCCACTGGTATTCAGATTTTTATGAACGCGAACATGGGCTCTGTAATGAACGAATGGAATTTGCGTTTATGGACTTGTCCATTTCGCAGGTTTGTCAGCGAAATGACACACTGAATCACACACCAATTTCCGCGGTTTATTTGTGTATTATAGCATACGAGAAAAACGTGATTGATAATCGTGTTTTCACTTGTACTGGGTGGGCAAAATGCGATGCTAAATCTCAAAGTAGTGACCGCGAACACCGACTAAGCGTTGCTGTATCGCAAACAGTGTACGCGCACATAAGCGAAAATCGTGATGTGTTCGCGTTCACCGCTTTTACGATGTGAACTGACTTGACAAAAGAACAACCCAGGTGTGCGCACCTTAAGTGGACTCACACACTACAGCCAATACTTTGTTTGTATACATGAAATCTGTGAAAAGTCAATAGCATGTCATTTGCAAGACCCCATACGAACGAATAATTTCAATCATTCCTGAGCTAAGAAGGAAAAGCTGGCCGGACGCACGGACACGGTAAAATTTATGAATGCGCTTTAAATGCTTACACCCTTTGTTCGCCTCCCAAGCACTTTTTTCAAAGAGGTATAGTTGTGGAGCCGAAGTAAAAAAAAATTGCCCAAAAGTGAAATTTTAATAATTTTTGATAAAATGTCTTAATTGTTGGACTTGTCGGTTTATACAAGTATTTAATCCGTTCAACAACAACCAGGTGTCATCGTTTTAAACCTAAAATCGTATTTTTGAATAGATTTTGTGAAACCTCCGAAATAGTGCTATAATTTAGCGATTAATACATGAATGCGACTATCTTTTCTTTTGCTAGTTTCACATGTACATAATTTGGTTGCTAGCAGGCCACTTTAGCTTGATTTTTTTTACGACCACCTTACAGTGAACACAAGAAATGATTGCCGATTTGCGAACGGACTAACATCAAACAGAAATCTAACAAAACATGCTCTTATTTGCGAGCCGGCGAACGCTTCTCGAACAAACTTCGAACATATAGCTTAACCGAATTAAAACAAACGTGATAAAATTAATTACGAACAGATTTCGAAATCATTTTCTCTGACCTGGCTCGTAGAGACTGTCACCAGTCGAGAATAACCCGATGACTAACTATCAATAAACTGGAATTTGGACTCGTAAACAGGCTGTGTGTGGGACTAGCGGTGTAGTGTTTTACCGAGTACTGACCATACTACGAGCACGTGACGCACATGGCAATCACCCCGGCGCCCTGCCAGCAACCCTAACCGGGCAATAGATAGAAGTTGATTTATTACGGAGCCTTATCCGATCCCGACAAATACCAGCCCGATCCGACCACCCGTCCTGGATATGGACCGACCGGATTATGTCTCCAAGCTTAATAATTACCAGAATACAAAATGTCAAACAAATCACAAGTAAATTTTCTTGTTGTCAATATTTATTGTTTAATTAAAGCTGAGATCATGAGAGAATACACTAAAATCAAGAGTCCATAATGGATCGTTGAAGGAGAGTGTGACACTCATGTCACACTATGTTATATAACTTGGGACATGACGCGGTTGATTTTTGCGCCACTTGTCCAAATTTTAGGAAGGAGACGCAAGTTTCCCAATTTTATCCTGTACCTCTCCTAACTTTTGTTACGTCCCACACACCCTAAATCCAGTAACAAATTTCCTCATTAAAACAATTTTTAATGAACAAATTTAGTAGAATTTTTTTGGGGTGGGGGAAGAACAAAGCAGGAAGGGCAGGACAAAATTCGAGGAGGGGATACAATAAAAATTAAGGGAGAAAAGACAAAATTTGGGCAATTATTTTCCTCTAAAGTAGGCCAAATGACGCAAAAAAAACCGACGTTGTCATCAATAACATTGTGCCACATAAGTGTAACAGTCATCGCTGAGCTCCTATCATGGCCTCTTGGTAATATCAACCGAGGCGGAACTCGAACCTCGGCTGTAACAGATGAAGTCAGTGCAGCGGTCTGACGGTGGAAACGCCCGCCTATCCATCAAATACAACTTACCTGAGGCAACTGTTGTATCAACTCGTCAATTTTCGCATCATCCTGAAGCATTTCGTTCAAGCGTTCGTCGTTGAGAGACTGCAGCTGAGCCGCGACGCTGGCCATCGACGATTCAAGTAAGGCCGCGTTCATGGTGCCTCGCTATGTATGCACGATTTACAGTCCAAGTCACAGTCTATAAATTAGTATTTATGTGGCAGAGGTAAATCACTCCTTAAAAAATAAACAATATCCACCTTAGGTCCGTGTGCTAAAATTATATACCTTCATACGACAAAGTGTCTGCAAGAATTAACAGATTCCTTGAAACTATATACATGTCTGAAATGCGGCGCTGCTTATCACATGGACACCAATAGAACATGAGTAGCGAAAACGTCAAAGCTTACGCTGAACAAAAATGCCCGATATGTGCAGGCACATTTCTGAGAAAAATAAACTACAACAGTCGCAGCCAAAACTAAGTGCACTCGAAAACGTTCGAAATCCTAATCGATAGAAATTTCGTTTAGTCGCGAACGATTGAAATCGATCGAGACTTTATAAATTTGAAATATATATTTAATCGAGCTAAAATCTAAATTGTCCGAAATTCCGTTTAATCGAAATCGATCAATTTGCGTGACTGTATGCTGGCAGCCGTAGCGTGTGAACGTTACCTGCTATCGCAGCAAACATATCCATTAAATATCTTATGTAAACTAAATAAACTTATAGTATAGCAGACTACTGAAGAAATGTGACAAAAGGGAATATTAACATAGCTCGTCATGAGTAGTACGCTACGAAACGAATTGGATTTGGTATACTGAAAAGGCCCATAACGGCCTAGTCCACATCTAAACACCCTATCTAGCATGATCAGAATTTTAAATTCAAGAGACACACATTAGAAACGCCTTACAGGTTTGTCTACCATTGTAGAGCAGTTTTCCAATTTCTATCTATAAGCACCTCACCCCAAACCAAATATTCACAAACGATAAATTCCTCAACGAAGAACTATAATAATCTCAGAAATATGTGCAAAATAATTGCTCAAAAATTTTGTTCAATTACAATGTTGGTGCAATTTAATATATTTTCAGAATTTATTAATATTCGTATCACTTATAATTAAACTATAATTTATGTAAATTTCGATTGATTTCGATTGCACTTTAGTATTTTCCGGGGCTGTACAATGTAAATGCTCCCGGCCGGAAATAGACAACAAAATCCAAAATTACTAGGAATTCCTCGCGACCCCAATCTATATCCCGTACGTTCACTTAACAGCCGCTTACATAACCTAGCTTTTCCGGCTTTTGATGCAGTTCAACAGTGCAATTATGCTTTATTTTTAAGGCCTTTTCACACGCTCTCAAACCTTTCGCTCAAATTTTGAAAGCACCTTTTTCGGATTTTTCGTGTCGACGAGATGTATTATCTGAAAAAGTTTGAACTCAATTTTTTATCTCAACTTTTGAAACATCGCAATTTTCCTATAAAAATCACATTCAAATTTTGAACGTGTGAACACGCCTTTAATATTCCTCAATCAACTAGAGCTAATATGCCCAAGCTGTTCAACTTTTGATGCGGAAAAAGTAGCAATTATAATCCATAATTGCATTTGATTCCAAGACCTGGGATATAAGCGATCTGAGCTCCTATACGCGCACCTCCGATTTCTGTCTTCACAAAATTTTGGTTAAAACTGTCGCTGTAAAACGCGCTGAGCTCTACAGAAAAACTATCTTAAACACGCCAAGATTTTTGCATCGAAAGCTATCGACATCGGCTTTTAAGAAGGCCAGTTTGCAATAACGTTTTGGTAATGGTCCGCATGATTCGTCAGCGAAGGCAGTTGATGTTTTTCCGTAGTTTGGACTACATTCTGTCGACATTACCTTGTCACCGAACTCACGGCTGCCGGAAAATCTTGATGCCGGCAACGTTGCCCGATTTTGTAGAATATTAAAACGTTTATCCCGCCCGGATGTTCAGATTATCCAATGTATCTCATAATTTAACCCCGAAATTAGGCTAATGCATCATTTAAGATAAGGTGCGTGCGGCAGGGCCAAATTATGTCACGCGTAACTAGTTCGGGTGAACTATAGCTTAGCTGGGACTACTATGGTACATTTTGATAGATTAACTAGTCTTAATGTGACAAACAGGGAGATTAGCTAGGCTCTGCGTGACAAACGGAGCATCCGGCTGAACTGTCATTTCAGAAATTTTATTTAGTATTGTGCTTAGTGTAATGACATTTTGTTCTACAGCATTTTCACACTGTTTCTAAGTTATATATTTGTTTTTGATATATACAATTAACATTTTAAGCAGTATACCGTCTTTGGGGCATTATTTAAATACGGATAGTAAAACGTAATGTTCGCGGATTAAATAGCCTCTGACTTAAATTATACGGGCTCAGCTGAACGCCTCGTGAAAAAAGCGCAGTGCGGCTCGACAGTCGATGACAATCGCATAGCCTAGCTATGCTATTCAAGATTTTAATAGCTGAGCTGGACTGTCTGCATGACATAGTAGCTAGCCCATTTGAACGCGTGGCATAACTATTAGGACCATGCGCACGCATCTTATTGTAAATGCTGCCTAAGGTTACTTATCTCTCCTCATCACTAATATATACTCGCTCAATTTTTATGAGTACCGTATTCATTAGTATTTCATTGAATACACGACATTAAAAATTTTTTCTACAATTATAGACATATATACATAACAACAGATACAAAATCATAGATACTCACAGTTTCTAAAGAAAAATACTGCACGTTTAGTTAAGAAGCAAACTCCTGTGAAAAACTAACACTGCAACATCAATTTAGGCCATCGTAAACACAGCTACATACAAAGTTTTTTCATCATTAACGGGGAGATCACGAAGATTCTGCAAGTGTGAAAAAATTTTGTGAATTTAATACGACTATATATATATAAATTTACTAACACGGATTCTTTCACACACAAACAAAAATTCCACAAATCTTCGAACAACGTCACAAAGGCTATTAGAGATCATCCAAAGATATTAAAATTAAATTATAAAATTTTTATTAAATTAAAATTAACGGAATTGAATTCTAATTAAAATTAGAGATAATCCAAAGATCATATCTACAATTGCTATTAAAGGCCTCAAGTTGTACTTAAAATGCGAATGTCGATCTCCCATTTTGTGGCTATAGCAGTCAGACTTGCCGTAGCACAAGCAGTGAAAGGCTGTCAGTTCCGAGAAGAAATCCCCCTTTACCTTGCGAGAAACATTTTACTAGTGGGTACCCTGAAGCAACATGGTCTTATTCTATTACTCAAGGAAATTATGCATAGAGGAGGGCTCGAACATGCGACCACATGATCGTGAGACTTGTGTTTCAACCACTGCGCCACACGACAAAACGTGTGCATATATTACTATATACATACACAGAAGTTCGGAAAGGGCTGTATCAAAAGAGTTAAAAAAGCAATAATAATTGTTCAATATATTTACAATGCTATGAGGATCAATCACCGAATTCCAAGTACAGTGAAAACTGGATAGTTTTAGTCGAAAAATCAAAATAATTGCAAAATTAAATAATGAATATTATTCAGTCACGGACAAAAATAAGTGCATAAAAACGAACATGAGACGCAAACGAACTCTAACATAAAATTAGTTTATAATCGAACATTAGTTTTTATGCACTTATTTTTTGTCTGTCCGTGACTACGATTTATGAACCCAGGCAAAATTTTCAACAGAGTAGTGAGATATAAATACGGAATTTTTCAAAATATTTACAGATTTAGCTCAATTCTCTAGACAATTCTCAATTGGTCTATTTAGACAAATCATCAGCTTTTCGGCAAATCATTTCTCCGTATTCAAGGTATTCCCGAAAACAAAAATTGCGTATTTTCTCGAATTCAGTGCACTAAAGTCCCAACGATAGTCGGTAAAAAATATAACCCGTGTTAATATCCGAAATCATTTATCACTTATCAAAAAATCTCAACAGCCAGATAAGAATTAATATCCAGCTACGAAAGTCAGTCCCATAGAATAGCAAAATCAACTGTACATTGCTTCACGTCGCCGCCTCAATCAATTACATTACTATAATTCGATATCAGTATCATGTAGATCTATTTTGTCTTTTTTGGTTCATATCAAGTTTCAGATCAAGCCATTTGCTATACGATCAGCTGCTACTCTTCTTCGAAGCTTGTTGGAGTTGCGCGGAAGCAGACTTTTTTCGCACGACGGCTGTGGGAACAATCGGCGTTTTGAAAAACGACCCGGTCGGTGAGAAATAGTTCGACGAGGTTCCGTCGGCAATCGCGGCTGCTTTCTCGACCGCCTGTGGATTCACAATTTCGAGACCCTGAACCGGTGTGAATATGACAGACGAAGCTGTACCCGATGTTACTGAAATAAAAATAATTACATGACATACAAGTCCCTGTGTGAAAGGATGGCAAACTCTTTGCAAACACTGTAAAGTAAAAGGCATATTGTCTAAACTGTCTCGTAACCCTTGCGTATGGTGTAGCTCATTTTGATACATTATGAAGCGATAAGCTAGCAGAATTTGCCACAGCCTAAACATTTGCACGGATGTTATTAATCGCTCGCTCTGCGAGGTTCCTTAAGTAACCGAACAACAACTCATATACATAGATACGGTAGTGGCTAATGTACTACGCTCGCGCACAAACGAGCCAGGTTCAATCATCTGCCGCTGCGGCAAAAGTTTGTTCAACATTGCACAAAATTCACATTAAAGATTAATGCATGGTGCACAGGTCGAAGAATTAAATCGATCTTACCAAAAAAATAGCTTCAGTTTATTAAAGTTAAACGGTCTAAGACTACAGCAACCATCCAGAATTTAGAAAAAACAAGGCTTCAGGCCCACTGACGTCGACTAAAACAGGGGTCCAATTTTTGCAAAATTCATCTATGTGCAGGGTTTTTTGTTTTTCTTAGTGCAAAAACACAGCGAAATTTCAAAAACATACCTAAATTTCAAAAAACACAAAATTTAGCACACCTGAACTGTTTAATTAAAAGGCTACAAAAACCAAATTTTTTAAACGCTGAATGCTTATAAACTGACCATGTTTATAACTGTGGAACCTAAGTCTACAAATTCTGAAATATGAAAAAATTAGTGCTAAATATAACTGATTGGCCCATTGTATAAATATATAATGCATGCATTAATATAAAATTGCTAGTAGCCGGTTAATATTATCATTACTTGACCTTGCCTGTAACGCTAAAACAGGGTATTTGCGGGTTAACTAAAAAACTGAGGTAAATGTCAAAAACACACTTAAATTTTTCAAAAAACACACAGTTTAGCACAACATGAATTTTGAAAAAAAAATGTCTATGTGTATTTATTTTTACGTATATAAATTGTAAGCGTTTATGGTGTAATTTCCTTAGCTTCAGATTACAACATTTCAGACATAATTTTTCCTTTCTTCCTACGATATGACAAAGACGAAAAGGTTTTGGCGAACGAAAAGAGGGGATCTAAAACCGGATGGCTGCGCTTTTCTCAAATCGTGGCTATTAAAGAAATCTCGCTGCGAAAAATGCAACGATTTGGGAAAGCCTAGCTTAATTCGTTCGGGAACTATTAAGATTTTACAACGAAATAAATTTAGTTAAAAACTTACTGCTGCCGTGCTTTCGCACTGACGTTGTTCCGCCAAAAGCTGGTGTCGTGGCCTGATTCTTTTGAAGAGTCCGATTGAGAGTTTTCGACATTCGAGCACGTGTTTTATCGTCGACTTGTGGCGTTCGAATTCGACCGCCGCCTACAAAAATTAAAATAACATAACATTATCGTCTAAGTTGTTGCAAATTATTATTACATTAATGCAACTACAGTACTTGCCAGAAATGAGTACTGTTCGTTCGATAAATTAAAAATTTTGTTCGAAATGTGTTCGAATTTAGTTTGAAACCTGTTCGAAAGTTGTTCGAGAATAAATAAATTTTGTTCGATTTCTGTTCGATGTTCGTTCGTTCGAAAGGGTACACTCATTTATGGCGAGTATTGTAATGCGACATTATTATATTGTTTCAGACGCAGTTTCTAGTCAAGGTTTAACATGGTTATGATTAACATCGATATTAACCATATTTGGTGGAAAACAACAAAAATAATAAGATTGGCGGCAAAATATACGGATAACGCATACTAAAACGTAAATAAATAATTATAATTGCGGATGAATATGTAAATACATAAAAAACACGAAAAATGAATTATAAAACCCATAGTGACTTGGGGCACGATTTCCGTCATCAACCTGGGGGAAATTCCCCAGGTTGGAGCCGGTAAAATTTTGGTCCTGGTGAGAGCACAGGACAAAGACAGAAACTTTTTTAATTTACAAATCACAAGTTTCGAGAAAAATCTGAATTTCGAGTGTTGTAGGTTCATCTAGATACATACCAAGCATAATGTTAGCTTTATCGTATTCAATAACTCCAAAAAACTATATCCCCACTTTCGTTTAACACCAACAGCAGCTTTGAAAATAATACTAAGCTTCAGTGCCGTATTTCAGCATTTCTAACAGGAAGGTAATGGCATACTTTGGCTTCTCCAAGGTCGGGTGTGGGGGCCCTGCATTTTCGGTGCCCCTGACAAAAATGGGTGCGACCCGGTTGGCCCCCTGGCATGATTTTTGACTTCCCCCCTTCGTAAAAAACGCCCCCAGACGACATCAATAATTGACAAAACTTTTTACAAAATCCCTCTCCGACGTTAAAGATTAAGCTAATTTTAGCAAAAATTATTTGAAAAGTTGTTTTTATCTCAATTTTTAGACATTTTTATGCACCGTTTGTGAGCCTATTAATTAACAAATTTAGCGTTTTTCGCTGAAAATTATTAAATTTTGAAAAATTTAAATTTCGACTCTACAGTTGTTTACCCAACCTGCCAAAATTCGGCGCTCCCAATTTCGAATCAGCTCCCTACCCTTGTTTACACCCTCTGGAAAAAATTTCAGCGAATGGACAAGTCAGTTCCTCAATCTACGTGTTAAAATGAAACCAAGGTGTTATATGAAACCCTATATACATATCCTTTTAGCCTTTAAAAACAAACAAATAAACATAAATCAAATTACAGTCACTGACAAAAATAAGTGTACAAAAAACGAACGTTAGTTCACAAACGAATGTAGACATAAACAAGACTAGTCATGTTTTAGAACGAATGTTCTTGCGTTCGTTTAAAAACGAAGGTAAATACAAACAAACTTTCGCTTATTTCTGTCCGCGATTGTAGTTTCAAAATTTTACATTTTTTGAGCATTATTTTTAAACTTGGATTCACTGCTCGAAAACGGCTGCTGAAACAAGTAATGCTTTAAAGCAAAGTTGTAGTTCTGGATGAGGGGGTTCTGTTTAATCTACATTTTTCCGATAGGACACCACTGAGCACCACTCCCTACAGCCAAGCCAAACTTATTATATATTTTTCAATTCGGTCGGTTTTATAAGGTTTTCGTCCGAAATTATTAGATTTTATTTTATCAGTAGCTTTTAAATACTTTTGCAATAATGAAGCACTTTATGCGCGAGTACATTTTTGAGTTGTTCTTTTGTCTAATCAGTTCACGATCGTATAAACGATGAACGCGAACAAATCACGATTTCCCTTATTTACGCGTACACGATTAGCGATACGCAACAGCGCTGTTTTGGGTCATTATTTTGCGATTTAGCATAGCATTTTGCTGAACCGCGAACATTGCTGTCTGATTCACAATGTCATTTGATGAACGCGGACAAACGTGGGAAATGGACAAATGTGCGCGCACGCCATTTCCATTCGTATATCACAAAGTCCATGTCCGCGTTCACAAAAATAGGAATGCCAAGCGCAAAAATGTGAACACGAATATCTGCGACAATCAATTCGTGATACTGATAAAACGACAACCTTGGAATACGCTACTAAACTGTACTCACGCACTAAAATTAAGTAAGAATAATACTTGATAGAAAAGAATACGTACTTGAATTTTTAAGCATTCCCAACGTGAATCCAATGTGATCTTGCAGTACGTCTTCTTCCAGCTCGCCAAACGTCATCCTTTGTGCCGACCGACGAACATTTGTTAGTCCTGCAATAATAATATGGGCCAAGACTTGAATGCTTGGGTTTTATAGCATTTATCGTCATTACTATTTCAGATATACAGTCACAGACAGAAGTAATTGCACAAAAAACGCACGCGCACGCACAAATGCGTTTAAACGCTTTAGCATGCGTGTCTAAAATGCGTTTGCATGTGTGTGCGTTTAAACGCGTTTTCGTATGTGACTTTTTAGGCGAATTTGCGCGATTGTGCGTTTAAACACAGTTGTGTGCGTTTAAATAAGTGTACGAGCGTGTGTGCGTTTAAACGCTTTGCAAGTGTATGCGTTTTCGTGCATGCGCATGTGCACTCAATTCTGGCCACCACTGTACAACCTATATGCAAATTGATTGGCAAGCCAGCAGACAGCCTCACATATAAAAGTAGCCTATCACATTGCTGAAACATTAGTCAAAAAGTCATCTTAAAAATTCTTTCATGTGGACAAAGTTTTTTTACAAATTTTAAGCTTTGTTTCTTTTATTTCTGAGCGTATTTATTTATGTATTTATACAAAATGTGCTAAAACGAAACATACATTCCCGAATACTTTTAGAGCTATTATTAATTCCAAATAGCTCTAAAATGAATTCCTCAAAAAGGAACTAAAACTTTGTTAATTTATTTATATTCCTCGAAGCGCGGAATATCTTACGGTAAATGACCATGATTTTTGACAAACGTTTCGTACACAGATTGTATCATACATCAAATTTACGCTCTGATCTACATTTCTGGTACCAATATTGTTATTCTTAGTATTTTTCTATTCTACCAATATTCTAAATTTATTCAATGTAAGTTTATTAACTACGACTTTTCATAAATACAGTGATCAAAGTAATAAATAAATTGATCAAAATATATATTTAAGTTCCATGGAGAGTCCGAGGCTCGCCAATTTTTGCACACTTGTGTAAGCAAACACCTACTCCTAAACTGTAAAATCGAACAAAGTAAGCCATATGTATGTTGATAACTTAGAAGTATTGCGAAGAATAAGCATGAAGCTTAGCTAAAATTAATATATAAACCATGGTGTCGATGGAGTAGGGAGATTACCGCTCTCAAGCCAAATGTACCCCCCAACGCCGCCTCGGAATACTTTGAGAGCAAATTGACGCTAATGTAGGGAAATGCAGAGCTTAGCAAAAACTGATGAAACTCTTAGCATGATGAAACAATTTTGTCAAAACTGAGAAAAATTATGAGTTTCTGAAAATTTCAAAAATTTATCCACACTCCCTGCACCCATAAGTCGACGGACCTTCGATATAAACTTCAGACTAAGTCGGCATTGCGAAAAGACCCACAATAAGGCTACTTGTTTTAAGAATATGCCCTTCAGCTTGACTTGGGTCATAAAAACAAATCAGACTGTAAAATAACAAGACAAAAGGGTGTTAGCAGATAGGTGAGTAACAAAAATGCTTCAATGTTTTGTCAAAAATGTTTTCAAAAAAACCCCAATTTCCACCGCATAATATAAAAAGAATAAATCTATCCCACGGTTAAAAAAATCACACGTTGCAATAGATTCACAGCAACAATTTATAGCTAAAATGCAGCACTTGGAAAAAGACGAGGGATGTTCGGTCGTAAAAATTTACATTTTGCTGGGAAGGGTTTTTAATCTTGTTCGAGAACATTTCTTACATATATTTTTAATTACTCAAGAGCTGTTACAAGTTTGTTGGAGATTTGTTCGCCAAATAGTGTGGTTTCGCTTGATGTTCTTCAATCGTTCGAAAATAGAACAGTCATTTGTGGCTAATATTGTGCTATTCAAACACAATTTCAAATCAAAAATGTTTCATAAAATTAAATCGTCAGACAAAAAATAATTAGAACATTTTCTTAACGCGACTGTGAATACCACGAAACACTCCTTTAGCGTCTACGCTTTTTGTCCTTCTGCAAAGGCACCGTAACTATAAATAACCACAACAACGACAAAGAGACAGAAAGAAAACCCAATGAGGTACCAACATAAGGCACAGTTTCATTCATCATAAGACCTTGCTGCAGCCTAAATTTTAGAAAAAACAGTACAACAATAACTAAATCTTAGCACCACTCTCATCCCTTTCGTATTAACAAAATCGGAAACATCACAATTCTGGGCCGGTTTTAGGCCGTCGCCTAGAGAAAGCATCTATAGATACCCAAGAAGTGAAAAGCAAAATATGCCGCTATCCGGTCTGTAAGACTAAATCGTGGTCTACGCTTCCAATTTTACATCAGGCTTAGACTAAGTCCTAAGACTAGGTCAGGGGCTCCCGCCCCTCGACCCGCCCGACCAAAGCTGTTATTATCAGTTTTCTCGCCTCTAGTAAGTTTTTAAGTGCCCCATTTTCCCAAAAATTCGTCAATTCGAGTTTTTTTATAGAAAAAGAGAATTTCAGCGTACAACTTCAAGAACATCAAACATTACCTAAGCGTTCCTTCATTTTGCGCATTCTTCTTCCACCGCGTTTCTTGCTTGGCGCGTCGATTGGCTTTGGCAAAGCCTTGATCTAACAACAAAGTTGTTGTGATGAGACCATTGGTTTAGCGATGACAATCTGGTATTATATGGCAACTCACTGCTACAAATGACTGTCCGATTTGGACCCGACATATTTTGAGTGAACATCGCTGGCCTGTCCGCAGCGGTGGTCCCCAACCTTCCAAATTCCCCATGTTCGAGATGTTTCCCCCGTGCCCCCCCCCACCGTCACTACTCGGCCGAAAACCCCATGCTCAACTAAATCTATCTAAAATCTAGATCTAAAATTCTATCTAAAATCTAGAAATCTAAAATTTCTGTCTATATTTTTTGTATGTAAAATATTTTTAACCATTAATTACCACTAGGGCTAAAACGTAGTTTTATACCTTGAGAATACAAGCACGACAGTGAAACCACATGAAAATATGGAAATATTTCGTATTTTAAAGCAAAATTTATCCTTCTCCCAACTTTGAAATTTCTCTCGAGAACGAACATGGAGTCCCCGGATGTGCTCCCCCATTTTTCGGAGATCTGTAGGCACACCAGCGTCGGACACTGTATCTTGTTCGAACACATTTAAGACAACATTATTGGTTTTTACTATTAGTTTGGGAAAACCGTACCCCAGGTTAACGGCAGCGTTATGATTTCGTGCATCCGCGTCTTGCATCTGTCCACGACTATATTTACTTTAAAATACAAACAAAGTTTGTCCGTGACTGCATGTCATTTCGGATACAAAATGTATATATATAAGATGGCTGTGTATCATGTTATTTGGGATTTTATCACAACTTGTAGAAATAAACCAGTAGTACTAAGTTTTGCTTTTAGTATTTTTCGTTAGGAAGAATATTATGTTTGTTCCATACAAATACGTAGAGGTATTGAGGGAGGGTCGGCCTGGGCGAAGCCAAAATTCAAACGGGATAGCCCAGGAAATTCGCAACAGCGAGTGCTTAGTAAAGCGATTTCACGGCTTAGATTATAGATTAGACTTGAGTAACGGTGTGATAATTTGCACAGGTCCTAATAGTAGGACCCTTTGCATCACCGTGTTGTAATTCTTATAAACCTAGATCAAACCTCTGAGTTGCAACACAAAAACCTATTAATTTACTCAAACACATAGTCCTACCATTGGTAACTGGTAGTTGTTGAGCACCTAAGAACCTTTGCCTAGCTTCACCCCAATTTTTACATCTGACAACAAAATGTTCAGACGTTTCAGCTTCGTGACGACAATATTCGCAGAGACTACTTTCTCTCAGTTTCATAACCTTAAGATGGGCATTTAAAAGATTATGCCCAGCTAAAACATGTATAGCAATCCGCAGTCTATCTTTGCTAAGCTTCCATAAGAAGCGAGATCTCCTATAATTGACTTCAGGAAAGAAAATCCTTGTCTGCCTGCAATTTATTCCCCCTCTCCACCGTCTAGCTTGTTGTCCAAACAGAGAACGCACCAGCGAAGTCTTCACAATAGAAGAGGAAACTGGAACACAAGGTTCCGGCCCAGACACATTCAATAAAGCACCTTTCTTTGCAAGGCTGTCCGCAATTTCATTCCCTCTAATGCCTGAGTGTCCCTTGACCCACGACAAACATAGCACATTTTCGGCACCTAGTATATTTAATTTCTTATGGCATTCAAGAACAGTGGCTGACGACACTACCGGTTTATCTAGAGCCTTAAGTGCAGCCTGGCTGTCACTGAAAATCCAAATATTCCTTCCCCTAGTACCTTGTTCCACGAGATGTTCGGCACATCTACAAATTGCAACAATTTCTGCCTGGAAAATCGTTGCCTTGGACCCTAATGCGAAGTGTAATCTATGTGTATTATCAACTATTTTTTTATATTATCAACGTTTTTACTATTAGTTTGGGAAAACCGTACCCCAGGTTAACGGCAGCGTTATGATTTCGTGCATCCGCGTCTTGATCTGTCCACGACTATATTTACTTTAAAATACAAACAAAGTTCGTCCGTGACTGCATGTCATTTCGGATACAAAATGTGTATATATAAGATGGCTGTGTATCATGTTATTTGGGATTTTATCACAACTTGTAGAAATAAACCAGTAGTACTAAGTTTTGCTTTTAGTATTTTTCGTTAGGAAGAATATTATGTTTGTTCCATACAAATACGTAGAGGTATTGAGGGAGGGTCGGCCTGGGCGAAGCCAAAATTCACACGGGATAGCCCAGGAAATTCGCAACAGCGAGTGATTAGTAAAGCGATTTCACGGCTTAATCAAGCCCAAAACTATTTATGTTTATGCAGATTCTACTAAGTGAAAGAGTTTTCATACTTTGAGATCAAATTGTTGAGCTCAATTTCTGATCAAAATCGGAGAGCAGCTTATTGCATTTCTATGGCTTTGAACGTGTGAACACTGTTCAAACGTTTTTGAGCGTTTTTGCGCAAATCTTTCGTTTTTCCATTGAAACGAGCAGTCAAATTTTGGATAAAAATTAATTTTTAACATGTGAACGCACCACATCTACCGTTAAAGATACATGTCCATCGAATAAATACTAATAAACGTAAGAAATTACAAAAATGAGCGGAGCAACAGGCAAAGTATTTGATATCTTATTTAGGTATCTATGTATTTCAACCAAATATTTTATCAATTTATGATAAGTATCACGTTTTAGACTATTTATGTCAAATCCACCATAAAAAAAGCTAGCTACATAAAAAATTAATAAAGTAAAGTAATATCAACTAATTAGCTAATTAATTACCTAATTAGCACACATAACAAAATCATAGAGGTTTAAAAGTCATATATTCATGATCTTCGACATCGAAAACCCCGACCGCAAAAAATTCAGCAATTTTGTGGCAATTTTAAAATTTGCTTAAAATTAAGTAATCAGCGTATACGGATAAGCTTGAGCTTCAGATATGTCATATTCGTGATCAGCGGCACAAAGAACCCTATATGCAATTTTTTTTAATTTTTGAACTAATTAGTAAATCTACCTAGATTGCAGAAAGTAGTGAAGCATAGGTAAAATTACGCCATTTGCCTGCACAGCCAATCAGCTCTCGATAGCATACGTGGACATACTATGTGTGGATATCACACAATACCGCACAGGTTAGAACAAAACTAGCACCGGAATTACGTTTCCCATGCCCCAAAAGCAAGCCATCAGCCCCCAGGACGTAGCAGTAAAATTAGCAATTTTGGGTGGATGAACCATGGCAGCGCCATACCCCCGCACCCACAGAACCATGGATCGCAGAGAAAAATCAACACCAGCAATGAGTTTACCATGACCGAAACCCCTTAACTAAACATTTTAAACCACCCAGGAAGTCAGAACAAATTTTCGAATTTTGGTCCAGGAACCACGGGGTACCATACCCAAACCCAATGAACCGGAGCCTTAAGCGAAAAACAAAAAGAGGCTTCGGCATTTATCATTTTACTATGAAATAAAACTAAGCAGAGAAAAATTTGAAAGTTAAGATAAAAATAATCTTGCCTTCATGAAGCGTACTGAAATGAGGTAAAAAACCTTTATTTTGTTCTTTAACCCCGAACCTTGGGTGCGCCATAACCTGTAATCATGGAATCATCGGTCACAGAGCAAAACCAATACCGGCAATGAGATTGCCATGTCCGAAAACCTCATGTGAAACTTTTCAGCTGCCCAGGACGTCAGAACAAATTTTCGAATTTTGGGTCGAGGAACCATTGGGACACCATACCTCAAACCCGATAACTCTAGAACCACAGCCTTAATCGAAAAACAAAAATATGCATCGGCATTTACCATTTTACTATGAAATAAAACCAACCAGAGAAAAAATTCGAAAGTTAAGATAAAAATAACCTTGCTTCCGTGAAGGGTACTAAAATGGGCAAAAGCCTCACAGTTTGACCCCTGACCCCAAATCAAAAACGCTCGGGGATGTACACGGTAAATCGACTATGCCGGTCCAAATCAGCCCCAGATCATGAAAATCGGTTAAGTTGTTCTCGAGTTATGGCCGATCACACACACAGACGGAATTTAAAAGATTTCACCCTGCAACACACAATCTCCACTACGTTCTGATTAGGTGATTTCTAATTAACTAAAAAATTTTGGGACAAAAACAATATGTCTTGCACCTGAAGGATATTAGGCGTTTGAAAGAAAAAAAATTAAAAATCGGCCTAGTAGTTACTGAGGAGTTCGACGGATGGACAGACGGTTCCAATTTTTCCACCTCTGATGAAAACAAAAACGCTTCGCTTCGCTCCACTCAATAAGAGACCACTTTATGCGCAAATAGCATGCCCTGACCCCGAAGGCTTCCTTACTTTAACACAGGTGAAATATAGTGAAGCTATTTATTTATAAACATTTATACGAATACAGTATACGCCCGAAAATATTCAGTGTACAATAATATATGTTCACTATAAGTAAATTTTGTTTTAACTTAACTCATTGAAAATTTAGGCTAACTTTGAGGTTATACGACAAGGAAGTAGGTAAGAAAAAGGTTCTTTGATTTGTAGCTGACTATTTTGTATTTATATATATGTTTGTTTATTTTGCATTTCTTACCTGTTTTGCATTTATATATATGTTTGTTTATCGTTTCTTACCTGCTTTACCGGCGGTGGCTCTTGCATCTTTTCCAATTTCGTTTCGATGTCTTCACGTAAGCGACGCCCGGTCTCACCAGCCGGATCCGAATTTTGTGCATCGACGCGAATTGCAAGCGTACATTTGCCGGCCAGCAAACGCGCACCCTTTCGTCTCAAGTCCGGTGGCATTTTTTGAATTAGCGGCGAGTAGTAGAGAAATCCTGTATGCGGTAGAATAGCTGTAGTGCTGAAACCATAAAATTATGATATAATTATAACTTATAAAAAGTTCTATCGTATTTAAACTCAATTTTTGCAACGTAATTTATTACACCTGTCCTCAAACCGTGTTCCCAAATTTGGAATTATTTGCGACCCACTGCAAACGATAGGAGCTAAATAAAAAATCGCGCCTACAAAAATTGTTAGCTCATTTAAAAAATTGGAGCTCGTTTGATGCTGTCGGCCAGCCAACAAATTTTACAACAAAGCTGGAAAAACAATCAGATAAGTCATAAAGTAAAAAGCAAATAATTGTAATTTTCGATCCTAAAAGTGGTCAGCATATTAACATTACGTTATACACTGTATTTCAATAGCATTACAAAAACTAATTTTTATATCACAACCTTACCTAAAACCAGTGAGGGTTCTTTTTTGGGCTCCGAGGACTAGAATGTTGCACGCGGGCATTTTCGACAACTGGACGATCCCACCGGCAGCTCCCATCAATTTTGCGGCCGTATTCGATCCGACTGCGAGTGTTAGATTCGGGGCTATAAATGTCATCCGTGACTCGATATACTCGAAAATTTTGAGCCGACTCGAGTTCAGTTCGACACACATATCGCAAGCTTCGTTGATGATGTCCAGCTCGGACTGTGTCAACGGAATGCCTTGTGTTGTCGACGCAGTGACACTTACGACAATCACCGTCGCTGGTAGGAGAATGTTTTGGAGAACGTCGTTGTTCTTCGATTTTTCGAGAATGTCATTTCCTACAACAAAAGAAAAGCATCTACTATATAAATAAGAAAAACACACATTTCGGATGAAACGATATTGGTTATTTTTTGCAGAAACCAAACAAAAAATAACCAAGTAAATAAGAAAAAAGTTCATTACTGCAAGAACCTCACTATTTTTTCCGATATCATGTCCTGCAACATCGAAAAACTAACGAACTTAAATTAGTATCTCGCAATCGAGTGTGAAACGGAGCAAGCGTGGCAAAAGAAAGGCAAGTTATTTTGTGTAATCACCTGTAACAGGCCGTGTTTGATATATATACCATCATAAAGCATCTGCAACCCTGAACCTATTGAAAAACACAAAACCTCGTTGACCCTAAACCCATCGAAAAACAACTGACAACACATAAAGTATTTGTGCTGCTCTCTAGATAACCAAGCCATCGTATGCAGCGTACCAAGTATATATAGACAAATTTTGGTGCTCTGAACACATTACATAACCAAACTAAGCTGATGACAGACAGTATTCTGAAAGTCAATTTCATTGACCCTAAACCTAAAAACCTTTGAAAATGCATGGAATGTCCATGGTGGACTCTAGATAACCAAACCGCCGTATTCAGCTTAACGCAAAACCTATATAGACAATTCTTGATGCCATGTACGCAATGCGTAACCAAACAACGTAAGACAGACAATATGCCGGAAATCGGGTTCATTGACCTTAAACCTAACGAGAATCCATTAAAAGGCATGAAATACCCACGCTGGACTCAGGATAACCAATTCGTTCTATTTGGCGTTCACGAAAACCTATATATAGACCATTCTTGGCTCTACGCACGCAATACACAACAAAGCAAATGAAAACACATTTGGGAAATCGGGTTCGTCGACATTAAAACTATTGAACCTCCAAAAGAGGGTACAATATTGGCAAGTTTGACTCTAGAAAGTAAATCCATCGCATCCAGCGTGCTTGATAACCAAATCGTTACCCACTGTAAGGCAAAAACACGCAATAACATACCTAGATTTAAAAAAAATCGCTATTTATTGCAAAGCGTCAACGAACTATATTCGTGTCCTCAGTGGCCCAGGAAATGGTCCCACAAAAAAGTTGTTATCTACAAAGTTGTAAACCTCGGTCAGTAATTCTGGTGATTGTCTGTGTTTTTCGATGCCAACCCAGTTTCGCGAGATATGTGCTGCGAAATATTGGTGCCCGTATAGCCGGATTTGGAAAAGAACCTTAAAAACCAATTGTTACCATTTTGACCTCGGAGATGGGGTTGCATGTGTTTGCGTTCCACCAAAGGATCATTGTCGCTATCGAATAAAAAAATTATAGAAATACATCCATCCGACGATGAGTTAATGAATGACCACGATAGACAAAAAGAAATTTTTGTGATTTTCCGCTGGCGCCCTCAGCGAAAACTCCGCTCGCTCCGTTTCAATTAACAAAATTTGTACTGAAATGTCGTTGCTATGGTAGTTTGACGCCTGGAGTGTAGTTATTGCGCAAGTCTAAAACAGTGCTCCAGCAGCGTTTCATTAAAAATAATGTTTATTGTCTGCTGTTCCATTCATGGTTGGTTGCGGAAGATGAGGTGCTTGATAACATATTGGATCGAATTAAAATTATGAGGAAAAAATAGTGTTTAACGGTTTTGATTGATAATTAAAATAATGACATGATTGAATCATATTAATAAAAGGCTGCGTCCAATCCGACAAGGTCTAAAGTTATACCTGTGTATGTATTTTTCTCACTAGATGCGATTGGAATTTGAGAAACAAATTGTGCACGCTCTGCTGGATCGGATGCATAGTGAAGACGCCTACTAGTTAGTGCTGACAAAAAACGTTATACATAGGTTCCACACTTTAATAGTTCCGTGTGTTTCCTCGACACAAAATCCAGAAGATTCTGATTTATAATGTAAATGCGTGGATTTCCGAATATTTACACCTTAGTAAACGGTCCAAATTAAGCAACTAATAAACTGTGAAAACAAGTAGCTAAGTATGCAGTACTCGCAAGAAATGACTGTTGCTCACTCGACGTACGCTCCCAGCTCGCTCGATGCCGGAAACGTTTAATAACACTGGTTGCTCGCTCGAAAGGCGACAATCATTTCTGGCGAGTACTGTACGTTCTCCTATCGCTAAGATGATCAATTCTGAGCGTTGAATATAGAATTTGAGATGCCTGCGAACAGCTACTTTGGGCACCAAATTACAAAATAAGTCACCCAATATCAACAATGCTCCTTGAATAGCTGAAAACATATACCCAATTATTGTACTGGCCACGTCCATGGATGCACATAGAGCATAAATTATTCTGTAAAATGAGACCAATAGCTTGAGGGCCCATATAGGCCATATAGGTTGCGGAGATACTAACATTTTCGTTTATTCTAGGTACCATGGGACCAGTGATAAAACCTTGCTGACCCAGCTCAAAACTGTACTGAAAATAATGACAATAGGAACACCCAGCTAAGAGTTTTTGTGTATTTGGGGTCCCATGGGCACATGGAAAAAAACCATTTTTGACCCGACCCTGCAGCGAAAATAGTGACAATAGAGCACACTATTTGTAGCTACATAGAGGATAAATCGCGCTTCAGAATCAGACCAAAAACACCTATGTATATCTCGAGTGACTGTGGGACATATAACTATTTTCATGTATTTTCAGTCGCATGGGTCTGTTTTAGAAACGGTTTTGACCCAAATCCTACGTCCTAAAATAACCGCGTAGCAAAGCATTATATAGTCTTATAGATGCTTATTTGTTCTGCGAAATGAGCCCAATTTCACTCAGATATCTACACGGCCTGTTGGATTACGATGAGTAACGTGATTTTTGGGCCTCTTCGGGAGGAAGATGTTAGAAACGGGTTTCGCCTTAACTAAATGGCACAAATAGCGCCTTGCAATGCTGAGATGAGCTTCCAAACCTAGCCAAACTTGAGTAATGCGTACCCCTTAAGTTATGTTATACCCTTAAACCCCAACAACGGCCATTTTCAAATTTCACCACTGTCACCGCTAGTAAGAATCGCTTGTTTCACTCACTACATTCAGAATTTAGTTACGCTTTGGCGATTCCCGAATACCATCTAGTTTTGGGAATGTAAACAGCGATTAAAATCATTCATGTTACCATATATATGCGCCCCAATTAAAGCATAATTTTTTAAAGCCATATCATAACACAACACGTGCTAGAAATAAGCGCTCCTTACTCGATGTTGACCCACTAGAAAGGCTGCACTCGTTTCCGGCGCGTACTTTCATGATGCAAGAAAAGGAACGCGAACGTCAGATTTATTCACTTTTGATAATCATTTTATCAGGACTTACCCAATTCCTTAACGCAGCTAATATATTCCAAGCACGACGGTACGAGCGATTCGAGCTCCGGAAAGCGACGCGAATATTTGTCACGAACAAATTTGTGAATAACGTTAATCTCGTGGTCGACGTCGACGGTTACGTTGTTCGCATCGACAATCAGCTGATGATACTTAGGCTCAAAGTCCGCATGTCCAGATACCTGAAAAGCTTAGCAAAACCATAATATGTTATCAAAATTTGTTAACAAGCGCTCTGATGAATCGCAAATATCTGCAATATAAACTAATAAAATTCGGCTTCAAAACGTTTATACTACAGTTACAAGCAGAATTAAGTGCTCAAAAATCGATGGAAGCTTCGTTCGATTTCTATCGTTTGCGATTAAACGAAAATCGATTAATTTAACGAATTGCGATTGCGTCAAAATAAAAAATGTTTTAACAAAAAACGCTAGTTTGCGTTTAATTTAAAGAATTTCGTATAAACGAAGATCGATCAACTGCGTTTTCGTTCGATATCTTCTGCGTTCGATTTTATAAGAACTTAATTCTGACTGTAACTGTACAACAGCTCAGATAGTATCTGCCGAAGGAACCTCTGATAAAAATCGCACATGTCGCTAATAAGACCGTGTATCTACCAAAACGGATGGCTAATCTCTTAAAATGTACGATTACTGATTAGGCGCATTAATTTTTAATAGGCTTTAATGTCTTACCTTGATGGAGTCAATCGGGATACAGAGCTACTAGAAGCACAAGGACTCACGTCCATAAAATGCCATAAAAGACCGATTGCCAAATTTGCTGGAAAAGATGCGCGGGACAGCTTGAACCACAGCATGCTACTAGGCTTGTATAAGAATTCGAACATTATTCCCAACTGCCGTTGTGCCTTTGGTGCACTAGATTAGCACAACACATAACTTTTGTATCAATTCCACAGTTTTATAGAAAAGAAGGATAACCTATTATACTATATTGTAGTAAAGGTACGAGGCTAAACCAAAATCAGAATAACCTAAACAATAATCGAAGAACCTAAATAATCAGAGAACCAACTTCTTATGTGAAGCAAGAAAAATTAATGCACATTTTAAGTAGGCTAGTCTGTTATGCGTGAACCACTAAAGAATGTGGCAAAAAGATAGTATCAAACCAAATTTTAAGACTATTTCAACTATAATGCAACAGTAAACTTAAAGCACTGCCATCAACCATCCTATTCTGTTATTAAAGTTAAAAACGTGTTCGCGAAAATTCAATGAAAATTTTCGAATCTACCGGATTTTGATTAGGCTGGCCTTATTCACGAACACTGCTAGTTAAGCCACAATACCGATTAATTTATCACGTCAGTATTACGTTAAATTTGTTGCAGAACAGAGATAAATAAAAATCAAAAGCTCATAGGCATTAGATAACCGTTTTGCTGTCAGTTGGAAATCAACAAAATTCTGTTCGAATACAAGGTCTAATTGTTGATATATATACTTGTTGCTGATTTTGCCAATTTTCTGCTAGCACAAAAGCGATGAAATTTTCGGACTTGTTCCGTAACAATAGATTGCGATTCGCTACTGGCAATTACAAAATGGGATGGTCGATGGGCTCAGCTTAAATTTAATTGCGTATAGATGGATCCGTGTCGATTACTTCAATTCCAGTCGATTAGAAAGTATTTCAAATTTTCTACCATTTTATTCGGAATCCTTAACATCAACTAAAAATGACAGCTGCATCTGAAATGAGGGCAAATAATTTAGCTTGGTATCAGAATTCTATCACAATTTGCAGTTACATAACCAATGCTCGTTTGGCTCTACTCATAATAATTTGATACCAAAATGAGCCGAATCAGGACTGCTCTAAATATAAGCCACTTGCATCGAATTACTACTATTAATCTGATTTAATCACATTATTGATTTAAGATTTAACTCATGTCAATAGACTATGCCAAATTATTGGGTAGAATAAAATCCGGAATTAGAATTGCACGAGAATCGTTGCTCAGGACACAAACCCAAAATTATATCGAGTATATACTTTATACGAAAATGTGGTGGCATCTAACGTGATTAAACATCAAAAAGCAATGCTGCAACAGCTATACAAGCAAAATAAACAAGAAATCTGGTACCTCGTCTTTGGTAGCATTCCCTGATTCAGTAATTCGTGCCATTATCGACTTGTATCGGTCAGAAGCACACAAGCGCGCTACTTGGGTTACGTGCTCATACTGCTCGTATTTTGTTTCTGAAAACATAACAATAACAAAACTTAGTGAATATTACCATATTAGTAGCTTGTTCCATGGTCTAGTTGGTAAATTCTAAATGATGAATATTTATTTCAGAGAGAGATGTACACAGCTATATTGCGCATTTAATTATTAAAATAGGCCAATTACTCTGTAAAATGAGACCCGAAACACACATATTACTCGAGCGGTTGTAAAAATATTACCAATTTCGTGTATTTTAGATCCCATGGAACCAGTAACAAACACTTGTTGACCCAACCTTGCAGCCTGAACAATAATAGCAACACACGTTTTCTATCATAAATAGAGAATGAAGTGCTCTACAAAATGAGACCAAAAAACCAATATAGCGCGAGCCGTTGTAGAGATATTGCTATTTTCGTGTATTCTAGGCATTGTGGGTCCATTTTAGAACCCATTTTTGCCCAAAACCTACGTCCTATGCTATTTCAAGCAGCGAAAGCTGTAAATCTAGTTTAACCTGGTTTCAGTCTTTAGGTTTCAGTTTAACCAGGTTTTAGTCATTAGCTCAAAACTATTTACAACCTGGCAACTCAAGAACTATACATAATAAAGGCACGGAGTATCCGCAACCGGAACTTTGCCGGAACCTGTGTTCTCAATTAGGCAAAATAAAAAAGAAATGTTAATACGTTTTCTTGGTGGTGCAAATGATGGGCATACAGGATAAATTTTACCGGTTAAACACTTTAGTTTCGTTGTTTTAAAAGTCATTTGGAAGTGTCGTTGGTCATGCTCAGTGCTGCACGCGGCTATAAATACTTGGAAGTGTCGTTGGCCATGCTCAGTGCTGCACGCGGCTATAAATACTTGGAAGTGTCGTTGGCCATGCTCAGTGCTGCACGCGGCTATAAATACTTGGAAGTGTCGTTGGACATGCTCAGTGCTGCACGAGGCTATAAATACTTGGAAGTGTCGTTGGCCATGCTCAGTGCTGCACGCGGCTATAAATACTTGGAAGTGTCGTTGGCCATGCTCAGTGCTGCACGCGGCTATAAATACTTGGAAGTGTCGTTGGCCATGCTCAGTGCTGCACGCGGCTATAAATACTTGGAAGTGTCGTTGGCCATGCTCAGTGCTGCACGCGGCTATAAATACTAATTATTGACCACGAAATTGCAAAATTATGGCATTTTTCAATTAGTTTACGTTAACCGCTAGATGAGGTTGTAGATTTTCCATATGAGTTGGGCCGCTGGCTATGATTAACGCAGCTGTACTTACGTGGTAGGAAGCCATGTACTATGGCGTTACAATGTGAAACTTTTTTAAATTATGATTTTCTTGAAAGTTGTGATTTTATAATTTACACCGTTACCGCCTACGCTGTTATGTTTTAGGTTAATAGTCTTGTATGATTACAGAAAAAATCCAAGTGGAAATAACCGCAGTTTAACCAACTTGCACCACAAAAGCAAAAAACGAGCTGTTTTCGAGAAGACTTAACTCGGGGTGAGGCTTCGGAAACCTGTGAAAAATAAGCGATAAAAAGCCGTGTATCGTAGAATCAACTAAAAAGACACATTTGGCAAGTGTCACAAGATTTGGCGGCACTAGGCCCCAACCTTTCCACGTTTACGAGAAGTACCACTAAAATGTGCTAAAAACTACAGCTATATATATATATTGTTTCTTTATATGTACTGCGAGTGTATTATTGTATTTTCGTGCTTTTAACAAACGCTGACGTCTCCATTTCGGACCTCACAATAGGTAATGAACACACGCTAACTAAGCACTCCAGGTTACCGTTACCGAGTGAATTACTGTTGTTAAACAGTCCTTAGCAATGTCAAATGCTCTAAATATTTATGTTGTGGTCACAAGTATATAAGAATTAACTGGTAAAAATACATTCCGCAGTATGTCACAAGGTACTCGCAGGATATATTTAATCAGCTACCCAAACATTATATAGCCTTTTGTCCGGATTGGAAATAGCTTAGCGCAAGCTAATTATTACTATTCAGCATTTCGGAGGCAAAAGTATAATTCACCATGTTCAAAAATGTTGTAATAAATAAGTTACTCTTTGACGTACCGTCTTCCTCAAGTTCATCGTCTTCGTTAATTATTACTATTCAGCATTTCGGAGGCAAAAACATAATTCATCATGTTCAAAAATGTTGTAATAAATAAGTTACTCTTTGACGTACCGTCTTCCTCAAGTTCATCGTCTTCGTTAATTTCGTCTATTTCTTCGTTTTTCAGTTGCTCTGCTTGAAGCGCATCTTCAGCTGCTTCGTCACCGCCGACCTATAATAATAAATTCTTTATTACAAAAAAAACAAACATAAATATTGAATGAGGAAAACCAATATCTCGTACGAATTAATGTGTGCTTTTATACAGTTTCCAAAAGTACAAACATATATGTTTGCAACGAGGCAAATGATTATCTGCCACAGCTCTCTACTCATCTAAACGCTCGGCGGCGGGCTGTTACATGCCAAATAAGGGCAATTACAGGTTACAAGGCGATACACTGTGAAAGAACATTTTTGTCAAGGGGCCTTAAAAACCTGAGAAACACAAAAAAGACAAGATGCCCGCGCGTTCATGAGTATGATATGTTCGGTTTTCAGCGTATTCACAGTTGCTTTCCCGAATTTCCCTCTACCGTAGAATAATGTTCAGCGTGCGACATATGCAATACTGGTATGTCCACAACAAGGGGTCACCCATTTTCCAAATGCCCCAGTGTTTGTGAGTTTACCCCATGTCTATTCTCCCACTCACACGGAACCTCCAATGTCCAACTAAAATATATTTAATATTTATTTATAGATTACATTTATATTTTCTGTAAATAGGGCTACAGCGGTAAACCAAAACATGATAAATATAATAATTATTGCACCAGATAATGTTATCAGAAAACATAAAATCGCAGAGTTAAATGTAAGACATGTGTTGACATTTTTTTAATCCTAAAATGTCTCTCGATAAAATTATTTTAATTATGGGCGGTTTCATCAAAAATTTAAGGAGTGGTTTCATTGTGGATGAAGTTGGCATTTCGAAGCACGTGGTATGTGACTGGAACAATTATTGCCGGGACATTTCTGTGGTTTATGAACGGGAAAATTGGCAAGATTTTATGCTGGGAGGCCAAAGAATTGACGTTGAAATTGGCGAGTCAATGTTTTTCGACAAAAATATAATAGTGGATTACCTCGTCGAAAACATGGCTGAGTGGTAGGAATGTTGGAAGGCGGTACACAAAAGTGTACACTTTTGCGTTTTCCGGTGAGAACTATCGGAAAAATCGTGCCCTTCATTTCTCAGCATATCCGGCCAGAAAGTCGTGTAATCACCGATAGCTTTGTTACATATATCAATGGCCTTTTCTAAATTATCGCGACCGCAACCTTACATCCATGGGTTAATCATAATAATAGACAATTCATTAATCTTATATAATAACAAGGATGTTCAGACCCAGATGTTTTTCGAGACCGTAGGGGTGTTCCGGATGGATTGTTCGTATGATACCTGGCTGAATTTGTATGGCGTCAACAGTTTGTACTCATCCATTTGGGGCATGGTTCATCAAATCCAGAAGATATATCGGGTTTAAAATATATAAAATGTAACTGCATTTTAGTTTGTTTAGTTTTTTTAATAATTCATCACTGTATGGTTTAACTGAGTGACAATTAGTCCCATTAGACTTGCCTCGTCGACTTGCGTTGAAGTATTATACGTAGGTCAAAATTTGGAAGGAAAATTTATTTCGATTTTTAACGTATTTTGGTGCCGAGTCAAAAAATCGAAATTTTTTTCTAAAAATAGTCATAATGAGTGCCGTTAAACTAAGCTCGTCGAGCGGAGTCCAAATATACCAAAAAATTTGCTGAAAATATACCAAAAATTTTGCTGAGCAGTGCCAGAAATTCTGTTTGAAATTTCCCCCGATAATGAATATAGAAACCTCAAGTTCATCCCTACTTTTCAGAAAGATCAGGACAGGCCAATTTTTATAAAACCAGTTTTCAATAACATATAATTTCGCCATTTCAGTTATGATGTGTGTATGCTACAGCACATAATTATCATCCCAAGCACGCAGTTGTCCGACTATAATGTTTGAGTCAGTAGGTTGTTCAAGAAAAATTTGGCTATTGTGTTGATTCCTGAGCAGGTACCAAATTTTTTTCACATAAATAATAAATCAATATTGCTAAACATAGCTGAAATTGGGGGGTGTAGTGAAGGCACTGCCTTTTGCACACCAGCTATGATATATACAAGTGGCAGTTAGCCATCAAACACGACACTGTTCGGTTAAACTGGCGTTCCATAATAGCACGTAATATTTATATTTGGTAGAAAATTATTTAGTATATATATTTACTTATTTACTAGAGCGTTTCTTCTAGACATACGCTCTCACAACTAAGGCTAGTATATTACAACAAATTACAAGCGATCACGCAAGCCATTTTTGAAATTTAAATTTGATTACATTATTAATAAAACATGAATATTAAATAATTTTCAAAAATGTACAAACATTTCAATGGATTTGGTTTTCCGGATTTTTTTTCAACTTCGCTCATTTTTCAGAGCTTCGGCCTTTTCACCAAACGGTCGACTTCTCCAGATCATTTTTCTTGTTCCGGTTTTTCGCGAGCTCTCGGCGAACACGCCATCGTGGTCAAAAATTTATTAGCTCACTTCGAGGTCCCATACACAGAAGCGAGCTGCCAGCGCACACGCCATTGTGGTCAAAAATTTATTAGCTCACTTCGAGGTCCCAGACACAGAAGCGAGCTGCCAGCGCAGACGCCATTGTGGTCAAAAATTTATCAGCCTTCTTCGAAGTCCCAGAAAGAGAATAACATTTCGGCAATAGCTCAATGTAGCTGTGATTTTAAGCACATTCCAATTATTCCTTACAGATACGTACATAATTTTAAATACATCAGCACGACATTTCTCTTACTTCACTAGTATAAGCAAGGAGAACCCATATTACTTTTAAAAATATAATACATCCAAAAAACGACGGTTGATTTTTTAACAATTTTAGTTTAACCGAACAGGAATCCGCGGTTCAACTCCGGGCTTCTGTTGTCAACATGAAGATCGCCCATGAGTTGCACTAAAATAACTCATACGCTACGCTCTGCTGAAATAAAAGCAGCGTAAACGTATTTTACACACCCGATAAACAACACACTTACTTCTTCCAAATCCGCAAGAAGGTAGTCAGCCAAAGACATAGCTTGCTAATAATTATAAATAATTCTCTCGAATAAATGCTTAAAGGTATATATTGCGACCGTATATATATATATATATGTATATCAGGGAATAACCGGAACCGGAACCAGCAACCGGAACCGTCCATTTAAACCGGATCCGGAACCTAGTCTTCGAAATTTATATATAGTAAAAGATATGAAGGAAGAAATTAAGGTGCAGTCGACTTAAAATGCTTTAAAAATAACTTTTACATTAAACTTAATGTATTGCCATGACATTATTGCCGCTCTGAAACTTTAAAGAGACTGAGGAAGCTAATAATGTTTATTTATCGATCAATATAAGTTTTATTGGACACCCAGAGCAAAAAATGCATTCTACTATACACCCTTGCGTATACTGCGTCAAATTGAATGTACTTACAACGCATAGAGCGAAGAATAAACGCTTTCGCTCTGTCCCTATCCGCCTCCCTTTACTAGACATACGTTTGTTAGATGTTGTTCTGTAGGAAACTTGAAATTATTGGTTTATATGATTCAGGAAAAATTAATAGATAAAAAGTAATTTTCTGATCAGTGGTAAGAGACACTGTTTAGGCTAGCGTTGGACAAACAATGCCCGTCAGTTAGATGATAATGATGGTAACTTTCCAATCATAAACGCTATAAATGAGGCAAACTGTTATACTGCTCGCACAGTTTCAATAAATCCAGTTCATTGTCAAGAAAGCAGTTTTTGGCTGCGTTGTAGATAACGTTACTTCACTTTAATTTCGCCTGATTTACAAAGTTTACAAGCGCACTGGCTGGCGCTTGGCGCAATTTATATTAGCCAAGCATACGCTAAGTACTTCTATGTAAGCCATACTCTGTTACCCAGTTGTACTGGATTAATTCGAACGTAATCCGGAGACTTCTGAATGTGTAAAACAGTTGCTACAAGCATCGACTTGGTTTTGATTTGTTAACAAACTGTTGCAGGTTATGAAAAATTTCTACTGAAATTATGTGTCCTACTTACGTTTCGCACGGCAAAGTGCTTAGTTAATCTTTTCTTTTGCTTGGTTGTATTGGAGCTTGATCATTGTATAATATATATTACATATTTTTGGATCAGAGATGAAGCAAAAATGTGGAAAATTTCAAACAAAATTTTTAAACCGGAATTCCGATTCCGGTATGGTTTTTGCCCTTTGCCGAAACCGCAACCGGAACACGATTTTCGCCGGAACCGGAATTCCGGTTACTCCCTGATATATATATGTGTAGTAGCGCAAAACCCGCTTCGCCCGGCTCGGGTATTCCCTCGTCATTCTGTGTCATAGCTAAAAATGTTATTACGTTACTGCGTTCTGCGTTAGGTAACTCTGGTTCGTCAATTATGCTCCTCTTTTTTTCGGCTAACTGTTGTAAAGTAACCAAAATTCTCTTGGGCAAAAAACAGAAAAAAGCCTTAAAGCCCAGATTTACGACAATTTAGGGTATTTTTACTTATTTAAATGTTATGTTGTCGTAAAGTCTCTCAAAAAAGACGACTCAAATGCGTCAGAGGATTCGAAATTTGTTTTATAACCAACAGGAGCAGACAATTTCCTCAAGCGTATAGAGATAGATATAAACAAGACATGAAACTTCGAGCCGATGCGAGATATATAAAATAGTTGAAACCTATTTCATATTGGCATCAATTAGCTTAAAAAGCCAAACGCACGCGAACTCTCAATTATCAATCAACTATCCGAAAATTGAGGGGGACATATTCAAGCTATAAAACAGCGTTCTAGCATTATAAATAGTTGTAATTAATGTTTAGAAGCATTTGGTATACAAAAACCGCAATTTCGGAAACTGAGGGCCCATATTATACATTATCTACCTACCTACCTGCCTATCTAGCTCAATATTGGTTATCGATCGACATGGCGCGCATCGGGATAACGCTGGTTGCCATTGCGACAAAAATGATGTGCACTTCATGTCATAGCGTAAACCTGCACCACGCTGAATGCACACGCCACGCATTTAGGGTATAGTAAATTCGAATTTGGGAACGTATACTTTTATACCGTCTGCAGGCGGCATACAACGTTCAACTGCGAGATAATCAATATAGATAGCCCTAGCTGCACATTTTCTGTACATATCAGCTCACTAAACCTAATGATACGTTGACACAATTTCGTATCGTCTGCGAATTTCCAGACTGCTCATAAATGAATCGTCTAAATCATCACTATATAGCACACAGCAATGGGCCCCCAGACAGATCCGTGGGTCACCCCAAACAGAACATCATGAGATTCGGAGCAGCTACCGCTAGCAACTGTGAAGTGACATCGATTACTAAGGAAGACAGTAATCCAAAACATTGCTATAAATGCCGTAGTTTGATATTTCAGCAATATTCGACGGTGGGGGACAAGACATAAGACCCGAAAATCCGTAATAAGTTGTTCGTGATAAAGCTAGGCAAAAGCGATATCAACTGCGACAACGCGGAGGATAGGATTACACTAGGTGTCCGGCTGGCCCAATTTTCACCTGCATAGTGAGAAACCAAAAGAGGAGAACATGTCGCGAAGGAGGAAAATAATCCATTCAGGAGATCCTGCGATATCAAATGTGACAGCGCGGAGGATAGGATTACACTAGGTGTTCGACTGGCCCAATTTTCACCTTCCTAGTGAGAAAACAAAAGGGAACGTGTCGTGGAGGAGGAAAATGATAATTCTTTAGGAGATCCTGCGATATCAAATGCGACACGGCGGAGGATGGGCTATACACTAGGCGTTCAGCTGGCCCCATTTTCACCTTCCTATTGAGAAAACAAAAGAGGGAACGTATCGCGGAGGAGGAAAATGCTAATCCTTTCAGGAGATCCTGCGAAAACTCTTTTGATGCAATACTCGATGCTGGTGGTTCAGAACCAGTCGTGGTCGGAGGCCCACGGACTGGACAGTGTTCAGCTGCAGGAGTTGAAGTAGATTCTAGCGACTGATTTTTTGTCCATTTGTAGTACTTCAACATTGTGAAACACATGAACTGACAAAAAACATTTTGCACTGGCAAATTTTTCAAGCGACCCATAATTCTCTTGGCGCTATGCCTCCACTATAAAAAGTGTAGGGAAACGGCCCTGTCCCTGCGCCTATGGTGTAAACTATATGTGTTGGGGCTGGTGCCGTTTTTACCACTAAAATTTTTCTTTTCCTTTCAATAAAGGCCGCCCCCACGCCGCGCTGGTATTCCTTGTCGCCCTGGCATTGTACATGATAAGTAATGCAACGTATTTGTATATATATAATATACAACTAGCTAAGTAATTTCTTAACTTAATTAAAACTAACTACAATAATACTTATCATTACTTATTTATAAAATCCCCCTAAATATCCCCATTATTCCCCAACCTAAATTAAATATCCCCAAATCACCCAACACACACTTTTTCTTCCTCCCTACCTTTTTCCTATAATATATACCTCACCCACCCTTTTCTTCTATCCAAACCCAAAATCCTGCCCAAAATCCATTTTTTCTCCTTTTTCTTATGTTTCAATTAAAATTCAAACTACCCTCCTTCTCCCAATAACTAACCAATACCTTTCAAAATTCAATATCTTTTTCCCCTCACACCACCTACCAAAATATATAAAATCTCCCTTTCCGCTCCAACTTTTTCCCATAAACCACTCCTTCCCCAAAATCACCATTTTTCCCCTTTTTCCTCGTTTCTTTTAATACCTCTGACTTCCCCAATACCCCACCAATAACTACCATTTTTATATCCTTTTTCACTTTACCAACCTAACCCCATCTATAACCTACACCCTTCCCTTTTTCTATTTTTCTATAAAATTTCTTTTTTCTAAATTTTCACTCTCCCCCCATTTTTTCGTTTTTCAAATATCTCCTATTTCCCCAAAACCATACCAATCTCTCCAAAATTCTTATATCCTATACCCCTTATCCCCACTCACATTATATCTACCCCACCCCTTTCTCCTCTTTTTATTTCCTTTAAATTTCTATTTTCCAAAATTCCCATTGTTCTCCCATTTTCACATATTTCAAACCTTTACCATTCCCCAAAAAATTAACCCATCTTTACCAAAACCCCAATACAAATACCCATATCGCACCGCTTCAACATACCAAAATTTTACCCTTCAATTCCCCCTACATCCTCCATAATACCACCCCTCCTTTCCCCCAAAAATTTTCAAACTATTTTAAAATTATCATTATCATTATTATTAATAATGTAATAAATAAATTTATTTATAAAAAGTTCTCGAAGGAACTTTATTTTGTTATCATGTGATTTGTTTTAGTGAGGTGTTATTATTATCACTCTTGTGAGTTAGTGAGTTGGTTGGTTGGTGGAAGCTTTGGAGTTGCGGATAGTAGTATGTTATCGATGTAAAATATAGTTTCTATTTGTTTTTCAAACAGAAATAAGGTAGCCAGCGAGGAGCGATGTGTAGGAGGTTGTTCTTGATTGCTTTATTGTTGCGCTGCTTAGCGGAGGCTACATTTTCATTTTCTGGTTCTGCTAATGAGATTTTTTTTATTCACAGTACTAAATTTTTGTTTGGTCAACGCGTGAACGACATACGTAGCCACGACGGTACGTCCCGTTAGAGTACGAGGACGGGGAGAGCGAAACTTTTGATACCGCTTCAGTTACCACCAGCTACGCATATACGGAAAGCGAATGTTTTACGAGCACCGTTTCAGCAACCAATAGTAACTAGTACGCAACGACCTAGAGTAATGGACCATATTACTAATAAATTAGTTACTGTTGCCTATGAGCATGCCCAACAACGTTAACAAGCGAACGATATTGTCGAACAATTACCTGCTCCACCTGTAATGAGCAGCCAGGAGATTTCCCAGTCACTGCACGTGGAACTACAGTTAGGAAATTTGCGTGGACAGGAACTTGAGCAAGTGCGTGTGCAAGGATTAATGCCTCCCACAACCGCTCATTAAGATGGAATGTTGACGACGCAACAACTGCAATTGAACAATCGTGTTGATACTGCGTTGCATTATTTACATCGGCTTAACGAGGACCATCAATCTCAAATGGAATCACAACGCACGGAAATTGAGCATATGCGTGGTCAAATGGCGGAGTTAAAACGTCAATTGCCAGGAAAACAATCGCCTGAGCGGAAATCGCGTGGAACTCAAACTAAGAAAATGGCTTTTCGAGCTGTTAGTCATCGTGCTTGTGCGTCTCGACGGGATACGCACGAAGAAACCGTGACTTTGTGGAGCGATGATGATCGTGAATCCTGCGACAGACAATATCGTCAGTTGGCATTAGTGGAAGCACGACAGTCATCGCAACAGCGACCAATTTATCAGTCGGAACAACCGACAACTTCGACTTTAGCGCCCACTATGGCGGCGCAGTTAACGACTTCGACACCAATCGCTGTGGACTCACAGTCCAAACCTAGTGACGGTGAGGTTTTCGAAGAAGCATCTGCAGTAACACCAACGAAAGAAGTTCGACCAATTATCGGACGTAAGCCCAATACCGCTGAATCGGAATCACCCGTGCGGTATGTGTCGTTGCAACAAACCAACACTGAGATCGGAGCACCACCTACCGAAAGAGTCAGCATTTCTGGTTGCTCTATTCTTTCAATGGGAAGAACAGGCACGAAACGTCATATTTCTGAAACGTCGTCATGACTCCGGAGCTGTACGATCGCTTCATGCGCCGATTAGCGTACGGAGTTCGTGGGTACTTCTACGAAGCACTTCGACGGCGTCGAATGGCAGTACGAAACTTTCCGCAAGTTATGTTTATCGTGTTTAGCCGTCGCCGATGGGAAGAGGGTGTTCAGCGCGATATGCGACGGTATGTAGGTTATCAGCGAACGGTATTTCGTCGCAAGTGTCGTACATTCGTGATCACGTATTCCCGAACACTGAATATCAGCGATTACGAGATGATGTCGACGTTTTTGAGCGTCGATTGCGTGAACAACAACCTCGAGGTATGTTGTCACAGGAACGAATGGAACACCAAAGATTAGTGGATCGTGTAGCGCTAGCCACGTTACGACAATTTCCAAATGCATTCTAGTTTGAACTCGGTAAAATTACGCGACGGTATGCCCAAATCGGTGACTATCCGGGCAATCCAGCCTATTTGCCGTTGGAATGTGATAGGCCGACCGCCGCGGTCAAAAACTTGATTAGCCTGACTATTCAATGACAATGCAACGACAATACCGATCGGTTAATATTATTACATTAGCCAATTATTTAGCGCCCAGACAATTACTAATAACCTAACTCAATTTGTAATAACCCATTAATTGTCCGCGAAATGTTTAATTACTTGTATTTTCTAAACGTCAGCTTGTTCTTAAAGTCGGCAAATTTAATCGAAGCCGACAATCTTTAAGGAGATTGAATGGTTTAACGGCATCCGTCAAGATTCAAATTTCCGGAAGTGTTGCAATTTGGACACTGAACTAAAACCCAAGAAAATGGGCGTTGCCCGACCGACGGCGATTTGGGGTTAACAAAATTGCCATTGTAACATACACAGGTGAAAATTTCGAGGTTACTACGAATGTGTCTACTTCTTGGAATCAGTTCCACTTCACACTTGGAGTTTGTCGAAGTTGATTAACCGCTTGATGCACTTTCCATTGTTCCAGTCTTCATTTGACTTGTATTTGCTTTGTTTTTGTTTTTGCTTCGTATTTTACTGATGGTGTTAAAACTTCCGCGCAGGTACATACCTCGCGAAGGGGTTCAGCTGGTGCTGCCCAAAGCAATTGACAGTCGTAAGCGCTAAGGAAGCCGGCGACAACAGGGGTTAACTTTCCCTGTTAATTGAAGTAACAGACCGTCCCGTTTAGCAATCCCCTGATCGTAGCGCGCCCCTTGTACTGAGTCGGAAACGTTCTTGTTCGGGTTTAGCTTTCTGTTTCGAACTAAAATGCTACACCTTTTTCCCTGTTCTGGAATTAATCATTAATATCTAGTTCCACGAGGAGTAGGACTAGTGATGGTCCAGAGTGCGGTGAAGACTGATGAAACCCATCGAGTCTTTTTTATTTGTGGTCTTAGGTAGGTACAACAAACTGACGCTTCGTCCAAGTTTCAACATGAATTGCTTCTTACGGTAGTTAGGACCAACGAATTTTCCCTAGCCATAGGGAATAGCGGCTAAGCTCCATGACCGCGAGCAGGTGTCGGCGCCAGCTTCCCTGGGAGCGCAGTGATCTTTTTTCACCCCAATGAGATTTTTTCGCAACCCTTCGGCGGGGTCCGCTTCAACCACACCCCGCCGTGGCTCTGGCCTGTGGCTGCTAAGCTGCGTAGCTTCTTGGGTTTGACCAAGAATAGGATTAAAATTTAGTATTCACGGTCCACCCTTGAGGTTACGATAGCCGGGCTCGTATGGGCATGGTGTTAGGAAGTTGCGCCATGCAGCTGCGTCACCGGTTATTACATATATATAAATGACTCGAAGTGCCGTGGTTTTAATGCTAAGCTTAAACTCTACACGCATAATCTACTGGTCAAATGCCAAATATAATTTTCAAGTTATTGCGAGTGTGTGACGAATAACATTACCGAGTTAGCAGTTTAAGTGCACCGCAGTAAAACGTCACTTCGCATGTTGGTAAATAAACATTTCCCACCATCCGGCTGTCGTTGATTTCGACTAAAAAGAGCGTAATAAAACCTAACCGCTGAGCTGCTATTGCAATGGGTGCACCCCGAAGTAGATAATACTAGGAAATCTGGTTGTCACCTTCGTAAGGGTACGCTCGCACGAATCCGCGCACCCCAGCTGCTGGTGTACAAGATAGTTTGGTGGCCAGGATTGTATTTAAAGAAGTTGTACAAATTGTGCTAAGTAGCTGCTGGAGTCGGTGTTAACACCACACGACACTGCCGCAGAAAGAAATCCAGCTCCGAATCCGTGGGGTCTAGTAAGATACCAGTAAGATATATAAGTCGGAGTCGGCACAAAATTTGAACGTTCTTTGTGGCAGATAACTGTTGTATGTTTTTGCTTTGATAGGCGTGGTGTGAAATAAGAATTTTTATGACGGCTATCGAGATTAAAATAGGGAAGAAATTCGTCACCGAAGATTGATGGGAACGAGTTGTGGCCAGTAGTATACCGGTGGAACAACAATTAAACCCGCGTTCTTTGGCTTCGTGATCTACGTATAACGCATTAGGTGTCGCGCTGCGGCATGGCTAATCTTGGTCCAAAGATTTAAGAACCAATGCCGTAGTTAAAAATGTTTATTAGTAAAACAGAAGTATATCAAGGCACACTGTTCTTTTAGATTGCACTGATTTGTGATCACCCATAATTTTAGTCCTCGTTCCAAATGTACTGTCCTTTCTTCTAGTATATATATTAGAAATTTAGGTTATTAGTTACTTTGATAATCCTGTTGTGAGATTTACACAGTTACCCCGGGTCAGTTGACGTACTGTGCGATTATCTACGTACCTGAACCTACACCTTAGAATTACGTTAATAATGATCCCTATTTTTAATGCAATTACCCCCGGTCGGCTGGCGTACTGCTTTAAAAATAGAGCGGTATCGGTTTAACAATAGGTTATTTAGTAATATTATAATCCATAAAATCCAGTGTCACGTTGCTGTTGCAGTGAATGGTTATGGCTCATTTACGTTAAGTTGTGTGTGCGCTGAACCAACTAAGCAATACGACGCCGAACGAGTAACATA